>VTGD01000112.1:0-119286 GCA_013406985.1 Calonectria crousiana | reverse complement strand
GGGGAGGGTGTCTTTTTCTTTTTGTGTTAATTATGTCCACCTTTCCTCCTTCCTCCATCGCATGGTGTTTACAATCTGGATTTGCTCCTTCCCAACGAGACGCTGTGTCTCAAAGCTGACACGTCAAACCAATTTGGCGCATTTACCAAACGTAGTGGCCGCCATTGCTATAGCCCATGGCGTAGATCTCCTCGGGAGTATCCTCAAGGAGCTCGCGGTAGATCTGCTCAAAGCTCTGCTGGGAGGTCTCCTCGACGTTGTCTTGCCTGACCTCTGCGGTGCCGCTGGAAGCCTGGGGGGGACGACGAAACTGGGCAGCGTACTGCTGCATGGCTTGTGTGGAAATGGCAGTTGCAGCGGCGTGGCGAGCTAGGGCCTGCTCGTAGCCGTAGCTGCCCCAGGAGCACTTGTGCCAGTGGGGTGTTGTAGCCAACTCGTCCAAGGCTGCGATGGGGCGGCAGTTGACTCGCCTGGCCAATTTGAGCTGGTTTTTGATCTGGTTGAGGATGGTGCTTCGGATACCATCCTGAGTAATCTGCTCGTAGGTTCCCAGGCGCGAGGGGAAATGAAGGCATTGAAGTATTTTGTGTATCTCACCGTCAGTGCGGTGGAGGTCAAGGAGCTGCTGGCAAACGGACTTGAGGCTCTCGAGCATCTTGGCTTTCTGCTCCTTTTCCCACAAGTCAAGCTGCTCGCGGGTTCTGGCCGCCATGGCGCCGGAGCATTGAGGGAAGGTGAGAAGGCTCAGTGATTGGGCTCAATGGGTTGGCAGCGAGTGGAGGATGTTTTGGGGGATTGGGTTGGGGAAACAAAACTCGGCCCACCAGGCCAGAGGCTGGGCATTTATATACAAAGAGCCGCCCGGGACGACATCAAGGACAAGGAACTTGTTCCCCGCAGCTTCTCGCAATTCCGCACGGCGGATGCAGCAGCGCGCGCGGCGGTTGTGGTGTTTCATTGGTCACGCATCGGCGAGGGTGTGGTGGTGCTGGGCCGGCATGACGATGGGATAGTCTGATTGCATTCGCAGGCATCGGTGGCATCGGTGGCGCGCCCAAACTGCCAACGAGGCAGGCATGTCTCTGGACACAAAAAAAGCTAAATGGACAGTGCGTACAGGGAAGCAGCGGGAGAGATCTGAATGCCTCATCCCTTCCCTTATTTTCCCTACCCGGCGCCGTGCTTGGGCGAGAGCGTCACTCGCGCAGAGGGCAAGGGCCGTCGCGACAAGCCGCTGATGGCAGGATTGCGCGCAGCGACCAACTGAAACGGGCCAGAGACAAACGGGTCAGCCACGGACAGCGCTGGCTGGCGGGCTCACTCTTATCTCCACCGCCAGACGCCCCAGAGATCGATCCATCACATTTGCAAGCCCATCATCCATGGGCAACCCCACACCCTCCTCTGCGCGAAAGCTGTCTGGGGCACGCTGCAGCTGGCCCGCCCTTGAGCCTCCGCAACCCACGCAACCAAGCCGCAGCGTACGGGGCGGTCTGAGTCGACTCCAGGAAATCAAAACAGCGCAAGAAAAAAAAAAGGAAAAAAGGAAAAAAGGAAAAAAGGAAAAAAGGAAAGAAGGATGCCGTCCTGCGCCGCGAGACAGGGGATTGGCCGTGCTGGTGGTGATGGCTGCGTCTGATCACGGCCAGCGAGCTGAGCACCGAAAAAGAAAACCACTTACGCATGACCCTGGCTCGCGAGCCCAGGTGGAAATTGCATGCAGCCTGCCAGTTGTTCCCAGCGAGTGCCCATCCGCAGTGCCACCGCTTGGAGTCGCAGAGCATGAGGCGAGGTGCTCCGCGAGGTGCTCCGTCCATTTCGCCCTTCGTCATGTGCGTTTGGAAAATGCAAACCACTTGATTCCCCCACGGGGTTCTGCGCGTCAATGTACCAGAGTGCCGCGCCCAATATGGCCTCGGCTTCCCGCTCCGCCTCCGGTACCAGAGCCTGCCAGCCCGACCTAGGCCACCGTCGCCCACACGGCTCCGCCTCCCAGTTGACGACTGAGCTCAAGGCTGCGAGAGGGAAGACTATGCTCGCCTTCCACCCATCTAGGACATCATCCGCAATCGACTCGCTGGCAAGCTCTCGCGTTACTCACCTCTATTCCTCAACCTGGCCAGCCCACTCGAGCAGCCAATTCAAGCAAAAGAACTCGCATGCAACTCACCGACCCACATCAACCGACAGTAGCCACTACAACAGCAACTATGATAACAACAAAAACAATAACAACACCAACAACACCAATCTCAACTCGGTCCAGCTCTACAGCGAAGAGTCTGCCCTGGGCGGAGAGATTCGTCGTTCGTATGAAGACGACCAGACGCTGCGTGCATGCGCCCTGTGGGAACGCTACAAGACGGCAAAGACGGCCCCCTTTCGCCAGACCTTTTCTCGCGAGCCCAACGATGACGAATTTTGGAGGCAGGTCAGCAGCAGTTACCAGGTATGGTGATGAAGTAGCATGCACTATTCCACTTGCGACAGCCGACCTGCCATGACCATGACCATGACGAGACGGCCTTTTTGTTTGAAACCAGGTTGGGAAGAAAGAAGGATACATTTTGGGAAATACCGGCGCGTGGAGTCAATGGGCCCAGATGGCTGTTTTTAGACAGGGTCAAAAGGAATACCACTGCAAGTTTTGTATTGTCTTTATTATCATTATCACATTTCTCTCATTCCAAGGAATAAATACGATTATAACTTTTTACGAATGATTAACCGCTGGCTTTCCGACAAAATTGTACGCTACTGCTCTCTAACAAGCCGTGACTTGTCCGAAGCGAGTTGTCACATCGTCTTGGCAATGTACCCTGCAACTCATTGACCATGCATCCGCTACCAGACCCTTCCTATCTCTGGCGTATTACATGGCTCTTCTTTTCCGTCATCTGCTCCGCCGTTTACCCTGCAGGTAATCCTGCCCCCCAACGCAGCTTCGCCTCGTTTGCCTCTGCCGCCATCCGCGATGGAATCACAGCCACCCGCGTTACGGCCCATGACAGATAAAATTAACTAGGCCTGTCTCGTATTAAAATCATAGTGATGCTGCTGGAGGGGAGGAGGGACCTATGAAATGATGTGAATCCCAATATTCAAAAGTACGATGCGCGCCCGGGTCCGATAGCTGCTAGGGTAGCTGATGGCCAAATGACTCGGGATGTCTTACTTCAACACTGAGTCACGAGTCAGCGCTTGGTTTTGCGTGAGCAAGGAACCTTTTGAGCGGAATAATTTAGGACCGAAAAAATCTGGACGTTGGGAGTTGAGAAGTGAGATGTCGTCTTTGCGCTTAACTTGGCGCAGGACGTTTTTTTTTTTTTTTCGTTCCCTGGATTTACTAACCCCAGATCACCAGAGCCCCAGGGGCGCGAGTTTGATGATCGGTTGTGTGGGAACCCCCGCCCCTCACCGGGACTGGTCCCGGAGGTTCCGTGGATCGCCTCCCGGGGGATCGTGGCGCCGGAGCGAAAGCTACCCGCGCCGCGCCGGACCGTTGTGGACAACAGCCTGTGTCAAGCTAAAGCGTCTTGGGCTAGAGCAGCCGCCGTATTCGTGTGAGCTAAGCTAACACGTCGCAAACCGATCGCAGATGTGATGATGGTTTTTTCTAATTTATTTTTAAAGGATGCGTTTCGATCAGGTGATGCAGGCAGCGTAAGAAATGCGCAGAGAAAAGAAAACAAAAAAAGGCTCGCTCTGTTACTTTTTCCGGCGCGACCAACAAAGAAAGCATGTATTGGCCTGAGTTGCTACAGCGCGCTCATGACGTCGTTAGGTGCTCCCCTTGAGCGCCACCAACACTGATCAAAGGTCGAGTTGTGAGAGTCGCAAGGATTTCAAGTTTGAAATTTCAGCACAGCAAATCATTTTCCATCATTGGTAAAGTGCAATCGTTTCCGGTGTCAAACCAAAGACCTTTGCTATCCTCTCGTTTTTTTTTTTTTTCCTTCTTTCTCTTTCTTTTCTCACCCCCATGTTTTCTCCTCAAAATCTCAGCCTTTCCAGCCATCAGCAAACTCGCCCCATGATCCATGGCGCCAGCCCTGTGAGAAGCCATGTCCTTGTACCAAAAAGAAACCGCACCCCTGCACCGAGATTCGCGTCAAGCCTTAATCAAGCCTTAAGATGGTGACAAAGACATGTTTCTGGACTCGCAGCTCAATTAAGCAGTGAATTCAAATTGCATTCTTATCGGTAATTACATGCTTACATCAGCCCCCGCCTTTTTTTTCACCTTCACGTGTAGAATCTGACCGTTGGTTACTCTGTGCTTTGTCATCTGCCCTCCTTTTCAACTTTGAACTTGACCACCGCCTTACCCAACTAAAATCACGTGACGGAAATCAACAACCAACGAAAGAAGCGGCTTCTCGACCAATAATCAGTGTGCCCAGCACATCATCTAGGTCCGCCGCTAAAGCTTCCAGTAAGCAGCCTCCTCAAGCTTGCTTGCCACTTTGGCCACAGCCTTGACCAAACCCTCCCGTGTCGCCCTGGCTTGGCGATCCTCTGGCATTTCACGAGCAGCAGGGTAGAAAGGCTTCTTCCTCTTCACAATCTCTCGGAAATAAATGTCGGATCCACCACTCGCCCGCTGGTAGACCCATGTGTAGCCAACCCAGAATGGCTTCTTCAAATCGCTCTCTCGGATTATGGGCTCGCTGCCAATATTGCTGCGCCAAGCATGGATTCTGAGATCAACCAGCGGCCCATAGTCCCCGCCAATGGTCTTGAAGATGGCCAAGGCAGACTTCCCGAATGTGTCAGGGCCAGCGAGGACTCTTTTGCCAGGATCCTCTTGGTACATGTATCTTTCCTCAAATTGCGTTCGGGGGGTTGGAGGAGAGAACTTTGCAAACGCCATGTCCAGACAGACGTGCCTCAACCGCGGGAGCCTCCCCAGTGCTCGGCATGCCTTGATCCTATCACTGTCATTCATTTTGGGGTGCAGTTGCATATCCAGCGATTCGAGCTGGGGACAAAGTAGACCCATTTCCAAAATCTCCGATTCCGTCATGCGCCATGAATCGACCGAAGCATCATAAAATGCTGGTTCAAAGCGAAGCCGCTGCAGGGACTGCCCGTGCGTACGGAGCACAGAATCGAATGTCTCTCTGCCGAGAAAACCCGCCAACTCGAGCGTTTTGAGCCGGTGAAGTGCTCTCAGTAGAATCGACAACTGCTCATCCATGGATGGAGCAGAGTCGGCACTATCGTATGCTCTCAGTCGCAGAGCTTCAATAGTGGGGTATCCTCCGTGTTCCAGAACGGTCGTTGTCAGTTGCCTCATCATTTGTAAATTCACTTGGCATGTGAAAGTCAGATCGCGGAGCAGGTCGATCTGATGGCTTCTCCTCCACAGTGTAAGGGTAACCGGGGAAAATGTCACAAGTGTGTCAAGAGATGTTATTTCTGAGGAGGGGAGGGACCCGTAACTCGGATCCAGCACCCCCCATAGGCTGTGGGAACCGAGATCATTGGCCAAATGTTCGTCGAATACACCCTGTTTCTCCACATGGGTAATACCCCAGACAGAAACGGACCTCAAATTGGGCGGTGTGATTCTCATTATGCTTCTGAGCGCCAAATCTATCATGCAGTTTGTATCCATTCCCGAGCTCAAGCTGAGAACGAGGGTAGAAAGGCATGGCGACCTCAACACCCGGCTTGAGTTCCCACCATTGTTGAAAGAATGCACATGAAGGCGAGTGCTTGGCGAGTGCTGGTGCAATGCGTCCAAAATGGTGCAAGGCATTTGATTGTTGCAAATCCAGGCCAGGTCATTGAGATTGGGGACCTTCCGTATGAACTCGGCCAAGGGTCTCCATGCCTCACCCATAGCGTGGTCTTCCTCCGGAGTTAACTCTGGGTACTCTAAGTTCTGCATGGAACTTAGGCAATTGGGCGCCTTCGGAACATGGGAAATGCTGCCGTTGACATCAACATGACCACAAGGTTCGAGGCCATCATCTAAATAGCGTGTCTGAGCCTTCGGAAGAAAAGATTTATCACGACTGGCATCACCCGTCATCCGCCCAGCGATGGTTATCTGCCGAACCAGCTGAAAATCGTAATTGATTCTTTCCTCGGTAAGCCTGACTCTATCGGCGAGGCCTTTTTTGGAAAGGACGTGAAGATGAATGCTTGAGCACCGGTATTTGCGGCCCACGTCGCGAAAGCGTTTGCAGGTGCGCGAGAACGATGCCAAGTCCCAGTTATCTTCATCGTCAGATACCAGATACCCGCAGATCTGGTCGAGCGTCTCTGACGGCAGGCCTTGGATTATCGGCATGGTGATTGATTGGTTTCTAGGACCAGAAAACAGCTTCTCAAGGCGCGTGCGCGTGTCGCCAAGATTGATTCTTTTTTTCGACCACTGCTGTTTGGCTTGGCCCGGCTTTATCTCAAAAACAGATCAGACTCGTTGAGCGCGACAGAATGAGCGGTCTAATGATGGAGTTTAGTGTGCGTGTCAGCAAAAGCCTGGGGGATTCTCACTGCACATTCGCCCATGTCTCGCATGTCTCGCCACTGACGTGAAGCAATACCCAACTTCCTGATATCAAAACTGCACCATGACACAGTCAGGTAGCCAAAAGAACCATTTAACTTGGCACAAGGCTCGCTGAAGCTGGAAACCAGGGTATCCTGCCGCTGCTGCCTTGGTCAATAACGCGCTTAATTTCATAAATGCATCATCCGATGCTCGCATGCAGCCAGCCTCTTCATGCGCCCGTCCACTCCACTATGATGCGAACAGAGGCAGAAGAGCAAGGGATCTCTGTGGCGATAGATCAGACGACGCGTCTCCCACTTCAGTCTTCCTTGGTAGAAGGCGCATGGGTAGCGAGCAGGTACCCCCCACACCTGCAAGAGCAGTCGGCCCAGACTGTCAAGAGCCTCTCAAGTATAGGACCAAGCACACTGTCTTCCAAACGAACCCCCACATATTGGCACACTTTCCCCCCCCCCTCCAATACAAATTTGCAAGTTGATAGCGGTGCTGACTTGTGATGATGAGGTCTGAGCGCGTCCCAAAGGGCAAGTCCGGGTGTGGTATCACGAAGTGGCAGAAGAAAACATCAACTCAGCCCGCAACTATCGCCGACGAAGGTGCTCTGATTTGTGCTAAAAGTTCTGAGTAACCCTCCCGAGAAGATTTCTGTTTTGCTTCTTCTCGTATATGCGGTGCTTACTGGTTGTACAAGACATCCGATGCTTCCCTCGCCCACACATTTACTCCTGCTTGGCAGAGTCGAGTAGCACACAAACGCTTCCGTATGCAATGCTGATCCGTCTGTATCCCCTTCATTTCTTTTTCTTTTCTCCGCCTGATTGATCATTTCTGGAAAATCAATAGCGTCTTGGTGGCTTTATGAATGATGGAGGCGCGCATCGAAAGAATTTCTTCTCATCCTCGTCCACCCCCCAACACATCCAGCGCCATCACTGCCAATTTCGAAAGCAACCCTCGCTTTGCCTTTGCTTCTCTCGTTAAAATGCAAAATACCAACATCTCCAATATTGAGTTAGTCCCCCCCCCCTGCTCCTGCTCCTGCTCCTCTCGTTAGCACTTGACCCAATTACTATTACTTGACTGACGCTGACGGCATGGGCCCTTGTTCTAGTTTCGTCGATCCAAGTACCAAGCTTCTTCTTCAGACCGATCGAGTCGACTCGATGAGGAAGATAGTTGAGCACGAAAACTGGCCGATAGAGGGTGAAATCGCCAATGAGGAGCTGGATGACTTTTTCCTGCTCCTCCAAGTCCTCGCTTGGAATTTCTATGTACGGCGTGGCTTGACCATCAAACAACGGTGGGCCGTGTTCTCTTGTCCAGAGAACGAACCGGTCCAGCTCCAGGTCTGGTCCCTGATCGGAGTGGACAACAGGCGTGCCTGCGGTCTGCTCTTGGGGGAACTAGAAAGCCTGTTGCCCTTGCCAAAAGGGTGCCTCCAGAATGGCGGTCTGGAGGCGGGGCTGAGCCGACTTGAGGATTGGTTCAGGGGTGATGGATACGCATACAACCGCCGCCCCACCAGGCCCAAGGAGATGACGGCAAGCGAGATCAGGGAAGCTCCGAAGAGCCTCTTCGAGCTTTCCAATATTCTCCAGCTTCCGCCGGTAGTCCCTATGGACCGTCTGGGCAACGTCCAGGTACTGATCGCCGTGGGTTTTGTGTTTGTAGGCTGCTATGGATGCAACTACTGGCCACAGCAGCTTGTGGACAGTGAGGTATTGCAGAGGCGTGAACGCGGCACAATGGTAGTGCTGAAGCCCGCGCACTTCTTAAGAACCCTGTGCCAACTTACGGATCACTTCTGTCAGATCCCCGACGACGAGACCTGGAGTGACTTCGGTCATCACTGAGGGTTACTTGGCAAGGAGTTGTAATTTTGGTTGCAAATAGTTTTATTTTTATTTATTCGATTTTTTTTTCTTTTGCCATTTCTTACACCAGGTTGATCAATTGCACACCGGGCCACAGCCTTTTTTTGGTTGCTTTCATCCTTGACTGCTACAGACAGCTGTCACCACCATAGTGCCGATTCCTTCCTCGGTGAGTACAGGGGTCGCATGTGGAGGAAAATCATTGGTGGGGTACAGAGTACCCCGCGCTTCGCCACAGAACCGGGTGAACCAAGTGGACGGTAACTGGGCCAGGGTGAGGCAGAGGCCCACAGCGAGGGGTACTCTGTGGGGAAAACCATCTGATACGGAGCACGAATGTACAGTAAATGAATCTCGTGACTTGGCAAGGTTGGCCCGATAAGTGGATAGATGGTCTTGCAATTGTTTGCGCGCTAATGCGAGACGCACGCATGCTCAGACAGCTACCACCACCCTCAGACAATTCGAGACGGGACAGGGTGCGCCCCGGACCGCAGATGATGTCAAGCGTCTCACTTTGTTGCTCGCAGCCTTCCTTCCGCTCCCTAGCATTAGCACCAGGAAGCCGCTCTCAATTGACTTCCGAGGCACGGCGCTTGCGAGAGGTGATCCAGTTATTGCCTGTATTCGATGGTGCCCATACAATGTCGATTTGCCAAAAATTACGGCGCGAGTCAAAACCAGCTGCATGTTAAAATATGCACAGGAAAGCGTTTGGGAACGAGCTCCAGCACAAAGCCGGTGCCAGCGACCGGAAGTGGGTGATGGGTGACCCATCTCTTGTCTCAGAAGCTGTCATGTCGTTTGTGCAAACGGACTTATGGACCGGGGGTGGCTCCCAATAAAAAAAAAGAAAATGAGAGGGGGGGAGACTGGCAATATGCCTCATGCATAGTCTCGCATGCCCAGTTTTGGTAAACGGGGCATAGGGCATGACACGCTGAGATCTCGATTCTAGTCTCGTTAGCCTCGTTCGCCGATCGACTCATTAAACAAAGATCGCCGATGAGCCCCATGCCTTGGTGATATGCTCGTCTCACCCTTAATTTACAACCCAAAAAACAAAAACAAAAAAGAAAAGAAAAAAGAAAGAGACGGAGAATGAGAAGAGAAGAAAAAAGAAACGACGGCACCAAGTGCTCCAGGGTGTTACGACACAGTTCGCACCGGCTTGTGAGACACTCTTTCCCTAATTGTAACAGTACTGGCTCCCTACCTCTCAGCCAGCCAGGACCCCGCCCCCTCATCCTCTCTCCTCCTCCCTTGTGAGCAGCCACATCCGTATCAGGCACAACGCCGGAGATACACTTCTCTGGGCAAGATCCGGGCTATGTTGAGAACGGAAGGACGTGCAGGCAAAGCAAAAATGTCAGCATCACCGACTGTCGGCTCTCGCGACGAGCCTGGATGCCTCCCATGTGCAGCACCAGGAATACGGCCGCACAGGGACTTGGCAGAGCATGGATGAGGGGAACATTCCCATTACAGTACGTGGCATTGTACCGTCGCATTCCTGCAAGGCGCAACGACACGGTCGAGAAGTGCAGTCGGCGGATGGGCATCAGTCATGCTGCGCTGGACTGAGACAGCCACGGCCACTCGAATCCAATTCGCCCGTCCTCCGCCTGTGCAGCCGCCCCCACCCCGTCAAAATCTCCTGCCAAAGATTCTGCAGAACACTGTCTTGCAGCCTTTTGCTGTGCCCTCACGATAAGGTCCGGTCCGCCCGTGATTGGGATGGCAGGAACGGGCCGCTCTAGTTAGCGATGCTATCGTGGGCTGAGCGACAGCTAAGCTACAGCTAAGCTCCAGCTAGCTGCCGTGAACAGGGGCCCGAAACGGCGTGGCTCGTGTGCCGATTGACTCCTTCAGGGACCGGAGCGGGTGGGGAAACGAGCTTCGGCGACAATTTGGGGGGGTTCTGGAGCACCCGTTTGGTGGGTGGTTGAGAGAGGGATGGCTCGCATGTGCGTAGGCACGTTCGCCATCGCACTGTGAGGTGTGTTTTGCATGGTACCGTCATCCCATCGCCGGACGCGCACAGCCCATCAGCCTATCAACGCAATGGTTCCACCTCTCGGCACGGCCCGCATCGCGAAAACCTGGACCATAGTCGAGAATAATACCCCCTCCCCCGCTGGGGCAATGGGGTGTGAGTGCAACATGCCAATCGTATCCAAGATGACTCTTTTTCTGAGCTAGCCTCTTCTAAAGAAGGGATTGCTCATTTGCTGCTGAACCTCGCTCGACTCCTATCAATACAATTGCAACATCCATCTGTTGCTTAGCGTCGCACTGCTTTTCGCGCCTCGAATCGGGGGCTCCAAGGGTCCATTCCGCCCATGCGCGAAAACTTGACCCGTCCACACAAGCCCCGCAATCTCCCAATCAACAGCCGTCATGGTGCCATTGTTGGTGCCCACCAGAAGCTGTGGTTGCGTCTGGGTTACGTCTGGGTTGCAGCAGCACATGTAGCACGCAAACGCGAGGGTATGAGAAAGACGGTGAGCGCTGCACTCCTTGTTTCGCCCGGAGCATGTGCAATTTCCATGGTTGATGGCCGGAGCCAGGAGTCAGCCAGCACCAGTTTCCCCTGCCTGTTGGCGGTTTTCTCGGCCCATTCGCCGTCTTGTGCCCTATTGATGTTGTCTCCCTGCATGTTGCTGAGGAATAGGCTACCGGTCATCGCATTCGGCGTGGTGCAGAACGCCAGGCTGTGTGGATGGCTCCCCTCCCCCAAACAGGCCGATGTCTCAGTGGAGCAGAGCACTGCATTGCAGTTCACTCCCATGTCATCCTAGCACACCCATCATGTTTACTTCTTCTTTTATTTTTCTGACCAGACTCGCCACCGATGGGCAGCTGCGTGGGGCGTCGTCGACATTGGAAGCAAACGTGACATCGCTGTCATCCGTTGAGAAGAATCTAGAATAGGATGTTCTGTGGGGGTCACCGTGAGGCCATTTCACTGGCACGCTGGGACAGGCGCATGGATGAGGAGCATATCGATCCCCGCCACCCAAGAAGAAATACAGCCTCCACAGATCAACATTTTGTCATGACATTTGTGGCAGGCTGAAGTTGGCCGATCCCAATGCCATCGAATTCGAAGGCTCGGTAAGCGAAGAGCTGCGGGACATGAGAAAGTGCAGAGCTCACTCAGGCAAGTCTCACATCCATTCATGCACTGTAGCCGATATCAGGCTGAGACTGGGCCCTCATTGCTCTTCCCCCCTCCCCCCGTGGGGATCGTGGGTAGAGCTCGTTTTGGGAGGCCCACCTGGCAACAAGACCCGATGTTCTTTGCCACGAATTGACACAGGCGTCATGTTCATGCAGCCGCCGACGCAACATTGGATTCAGCAGAACCAACAACTGGCGTTTCTCCAGTGGGGCAGTGTCCTCGTGCCCCGTGCCACAGTCTTGTAAGCTGTTGCACAGCTAGTCTTGTTGCCTCAGTCATGAAGATGCGATGTTTTCAGGAAGGTGCACCGGGAGTGGGAGTGGGATTGGGCATCCACGGGTTACAACTCTGAATTGCGCCCAACAAGCAAAAAGAGAACAAAATAGGCTAAGCTACACCTCACCATCACATATGCAGTTGGGTATTGGGCGCTACCTCATGTCGTCGGATACGTGCTCAGATGCACTCCCTGTCGTGCCGAAGCCTGAGATCGGCCCTGTACCTTGAGTGAAACCGGCAGGGGTCGAGATAGGCGGCGATCCAACCCGAAGGTCTCACATGGACCGGTGAGCAGAATTCGGAACAGCCAGTGGAATGGTGCACTTTGGTCCATCTCATACAGGCTTGGGGGTGCTGTCTGCTGGCGCTTCCGGACTAGCGGCCAATTGCCGCAATCCATGTCGGTAATGGGGGGGTAGAACCAGGAAGATGGGTCCCTTGGTTCTTGGTCCCAAGCCACTCGTCCCATCGAATAGACTTGACACTCCGACCATGTACCGGTACTTCCAATGTCAAGGAGGTACCGGTACCTGCAAATCCGCCGGAGCGTCCATCGAAGCCGGGCCCGGGCCCGGGCCCGTGGATTACTTTTGAGAGAACTGACAGAGGCCCCGATGCACAGCCCACAGCCGCCAGCCATCCACTCACCCACCCACCCACCCTGCCATAGAGGGCAAAGGCTGCAAGCATCTCCTTCGATATTAACACCGACCGCCACGCCGCGCCGCTGGGCTCTCGCCGCTGTGTCGCATCTCATCTTGACCGTGACAGGGAGCTTGCAGGACAGGCCAGAACGGGCCAATTTGGTCCCGGGCGCATGCGTCTCGCCGGGAATATTGGACATGGGAAAAAAAGACTCGGCGAATTGCAGAGCCGCAGACCACCGCCGTGCGCACGCAACAGCGGAGAAAGTCGGCCCATGTCTCACCAGTTGGCTCAACACGCACATGCATATGCAACCCGTACTCTGGATATTACAATGCATCACAGAGCGATATTGCCCCCAAGTAGCTGCAAGGGAAGGCAAATGAAAAAAATTTAATATAAAAAAAAGATTAAAAAAATAAAAGAGCTCGTTAATTCATGCCCACACCAGCTGGGCGCATCCCAGAGGGATTTAGCGGCCCAATCAGCATCCCGCAAAGCAGTCCAGGCCGTGTCTCATCACATATGTAATTCGTCTATGCAGTCGCATGCTGGCTGCGCCAACGCTGTATGTAGCCACTTACCAACGGGGAATGATCCGCGCTCCCATTACCAAGAGACTTGCCATGTTGCATCCAGATGCCCATATCCGCCAACCGGCCCGTCCGCGTCTCACTTGTCGTTTACAGGCTGGAACCGCCAGGAAGTGCGGAGAAGGCAAAAAAAAAAAAAAAAACCCCTGCTCAACCAACCCCGGCGCTGCGTCTTGACCGGTGGCGATGCTAGGGAACCTCGGTGGGGAAGCCCATGTCTCATGCGTCGCTCCCATTGCTTCCCACACCATTCTCCCTTTTCTCATGCAGCCCATGTTTCGGCCCTTTGGCCTAGACCAGCGAGGGAAAGATTGGGACCGTAGCCGTGTTGGTTTTGACAGGTTGTGTACAGGGTAGTTACCGTATTCTCTACAGCACGCGGGACCAGCACCTCACTGGCATGTCCAAGCAGATGCGTTGCCAGGAACCAATCACACGCGTTCAATTTCAGTGGCTATGGAAAGGACAAACTGTTGCTACCCTGGAGTCTTTGAGGACCAAAGCGACCAAAAAGATTGTTTTGTTTGGCCACCATCATGAGAATGTAAAAGTGCTGCAAGAAGTAATTGGCATCCCAGAGAGGAATATGATAGCGCGCAATCACCAACTGTTCACAAGGACACGAGGAAGATGGTGACTCGAATTTGTCCAGGAAGTTGGGAGATATCTCAGCAGCGTAGAAGTGTAGGGCGCGCCCGGTGGTGTCTGGGGCCAAAACCAAATAGACCTATCGCAAACAAGTGTCAGTACCAACTCTCAACTGCTTCGGAATGGGGTTCGCTTGTACTGGGTAAGGTTCCAACGGGTTTTCAGGCATGCCTGCGGTGTTCTTATCCTCTGGGCCGCTGGGGCTGGGAGCGTCTTCTCTTCCAAAGGCCCGTCTGGCCAACGTCATCTCTCGCTGACTCTGTCGGCGGCGGCGATTCCAAACCTGTTGCTGTGCCATGCTAATCATGGAGGCGGCGACGTACGGGTGCTCCGTTTTGTTCCCGGCCTGGGGAGTTTGTGAGCTCCTACTCCTGGCCATGTCGAGACATAAAAAGGGGCTTGTGACTTACATGATACTGGTGGCACCAATCTCCACCATGGTTGGTGAGTGTGAGCTGCGTCACAAAAGCCAGAGAAGACTCCGTGTTGAAAGTGTAGATGCCGTCCGTTACCATTGTATCGGTCACCCGTCTGCCACAGTCGAAAGGGGTGGTATCAGTGCTATACATAAAAGGGGCACTGGGTTAGCATGATGGCCTCAGCAGGTCAGGGCGAGGAGGTGCGTTACCCGGTGGGGTGTAGGTCAAACGATTGAAGAAGGTTCTTCATTCCGTATTCATTGTCGTTAGGAAGCCAGATACCCTCAGTCAATGCTCTGTGGGCGTAGCCGGTCATGATGTCCGGCAGCAAAGGGACTTCGGCCAGAGGAATGTCTGGAACTTCGCGTTTGGAAAATCGGCAGCCAATCTGCCCGAGATGACACCAGTTCCAACAGCGCGGCTTGTCGAAAATGCCCGGGAGCTGCTTCTCAAGTGTAGTGGCCATGGGGTTTCTCACGACTCGTCGGCGTTTGGTGGCGTTCGGGTCTTGTTGCCCGGTGGCTTGGTCACTGTCTGGAGAAAGGGAACTGCTCTCAGGCCTCGTGGTGCGGCTCTGGGTCCTAGGCCTGGTCCTGCGCCTGGGACGAAAAGAGGAGGGCTGTGAGGGGGGACCTGCGAAAGGCGGAGGCTCAGGGGGTGAGAGCGACCGGAGAGGAGGCAGCTTGCAGGCTTCATCCGAAACCCCAGGGGGTTGTTCACCAGCAGCAGCAGCAGTCCGGGGATGAGAGGCCTGAGATACAATGAAGTCAATAGATGTGTGACCTGGCTCGGAGATGGGAGCCTCGAGGAACATGGGTGGCCGGGGTGGAAATGCCATTGTCGTGCGGTTGGTGACGTGTTGCACGTGTAAGTGTAGGTGCAAGTGTATGTGTAATCGTGCTTGAGCATGTAAGAGTTGAAGGCACAAGTTTTACAAAGCAAAGGAAAGCAGGAGAGCAAACGCGCCCTGATGTGCGACCTAATATACCTGTTGGCATCAGACGGTGACGGGAGAGAGAGCGGCAGACTGGCGAACCATCACGACACCATCACTTGACCGGAGGCCACGTCCTTGTGACTCTTGCTCCGAAGCTCTGAGACCGGCGCCTTGCTGTTCTTCCTGGCGGATGTAACTGGCTCTGCAAGACTAGTCAGTACTGTGTATCCAGGAGCCTCTGTTGAGTTGTGCCCACCACTCGGGCTTCAATTCAATCACCACCACTCGTTGCCCCCTTGATGGCCTGCCGCAGATACGGATTGTGTCATGTTCTACAAAGTTCACACACCACTCTGCCTCGTATATGCGGTGCGCCGTCAGTCCTATCCTGAGAACCTATGATCGCTGCTATGCTAGCCACCACTTTGCTAAATGGCTGCACTCCTGTCCGAGTCGGCCGCATCAGCTCTGTGCTTTCGGTCGGCTGATCCTTCCAAAGTTGTGATGCCTTCGTATCCGCTTGGACTTGGCTCTTGTTGGCGATTGTCCTTGGACCCCTCATTCGTCCGTGGTACTGGTGCCGAGCCGGAGAATTCTTTTGTATCTCGGTTCCCAAAGGTTTGCATAAACTCCGAACCTTTAGACCCATCGAGCCAGTGCTCCGTGTGACCAGGTTGAAGTCTCGTCACATCTTGGACACGAAGATGGTACGAAGCAGCCCTATGGCATAGCCGTGGCTTCGTAACGGGGCCAATCGTTAGTTCCCCTGGACAGATCCATGACTGTAAGATTGCCCGCTCGTCGCGCCCACCACTCACACATCCATTACGGGAACTTTGGGATCAGCATGGTGTGCATGGATGCCTTGGCTATGGGCGCAATGTTTAAGCTGAAGCTTTGTGGCTCGGGCAATTGTGTTGCCACAGGTGAAGTCACTGGGACAACATTTGGCAAGCACGCTTTCCCCGGGTCTCCGCCTTCATGGTGGGCTGCGGGGCGTCCGACATCAGCTGAACTTGGTGAAAATTAGATGCGCGCTGCATTGTTTGAAAGGAGCAAGTAGCGACGGTGACGGCCTTTACCCAATGGGCGTTCGTTGCCCTGGAGCTAGTCCATCACGATGAGCCGGCAGCAAGATATGCTACATGCCTAAGAAGCTTCGCTTGAGAGAGATTTATCACAGCTGAACCGATAAATTGAAACCCGTAGATGTCTGGTTGAGACGCGCGCACATTGCATCAGTCGTGTATTGAACCACTCAAAACTGGATTTGCAAATCCATGGGCTACGTTCAGAGCTGACCACAGTAAAAAGCGGATTTTAATATATGTGGTTCATTGCAAATTCTCTTGTCTTTGTTTCATCGCAGTTCTCTCCAAAGGCTGCCGGAATCGCTCTGCATCATGTTTTGGACTGCGTGTCATCTCGAGAAGCGTCATCAGCTTCAACAAAAGGTTCGAGCTGCTGTTGGTAAATTCTCTTACGTTTGCTTGAACACATTGGAATCATATATTATTCACGAGCCGATGAAGGAATAAATTATTTTGACGTTCGGAAACCCCTACATTTTATGCCTTTCACGCGAACCTCTGAGCTCCTTGGTTAAATAGGTTCCTGACGGGCTTTCATGGCTCATCTTTTAATAAGCCTATTCCTATTCAAACTTTCTGTTTTCTTTTCTATATAGTCTAATAATGAGCAATTATGGGAAAAAGAGAATGTGATGGGTGCGAGCCCCTGAGCCCCTGAACCCCTGAAAACATTCAAGAACCGCCGTTGATCGTGGCAAAGCAGCAGAAGCAGGTTCGATGCTAAAAGTTTGTTCCCATACATCCATAAGACACGATATTAAAAGTGTCAATTCTTGCCCAACAATTCTTCAACAAGCTCAGTCATGCCTGGGAACCAACAGCCTGTGTGTGAGACGTGTGTTCCATGTCATTCCGTTCAATGGGTCTGCGCCACCCTCACTCTCCCATATGGTGTAAGAATTCCGTGGCTATTGCACAATGGCCATTCAGCATGCAAGTGCCTCCTTTAAGCCGTGTCCTCTTCACCTCTACCAGGACCGTCAGTTGGCCTGCCATATTTCTGCGAGTGCACCTTCCCACTCAAAGCACTGTTATTGCAAATGGGACATGATTGGCGCTTGACCTCCAAAAGTGGAAGCGGCGACCCCAAAACTAAACCCACCCACCACTCTCCGCTTCCCATCTTCAATCCTCGCCGTCCCTCTACATGCTCTTTTTTTGTTAGCTGCACCATCCGCCGTCACTCTCTTTACTCACACCAAACCCAGCACAGCCCCTGCCGTTGATTTATAGCGAGAAGTGTATCTTCAAACGAGTTGCATCTCTGCCGCATGGCGGGTCTGTCCAGGGCTGGTCATTAAATACATTGCGTACACTAAGCAGCTGGAATACGTCGACAGTTACCACTACCAAACCAATCATTCTCAACCTACAATTCTATCAACCACCATAGTCCTGGCACACACAATCGCCACAAAACCACGCCTCGAACTGGTTTGTGCCGCAACCAGAATCGAGCCTCAAAAGTGAGTCAGGTAGCCCAACCTCTGGCTCTCTGCCCGTCGTGCTCTCCTTTCCGCGGTTCCTTCCCCGTGCCCTCCCCTCTTGCGCAGAGAAGCTGTCCTATCCCTCTGCTGTTCGCAACAATGTCTGTTCGCTGCCGGCCTTGCCCACCAATACGATCCTCCTGGTCGTCGTTTCTGCCCTGTTCTCGGATTTGTTCTCCTCCGATTTGGCCAAGGGCAAGCCATCAAACATGGCACCAAGAACAGGCTCAAACAATTAAAATATTGAATGCAAGATACTTTTTCATCAATGATACTTACACGCATCTTGCAGTTTGGCGTCTCGCAGTTGGCTGAATTGCCTTGTCTTAATTACAGCATCACCCCTTACTCAAGGACTTCTGCTGCATCCTTTCGCGCCGCGTCACTACCCCTTCCACCTGAGATTTCTTCTGCAGAATATGGGTGGTTTCAACTCTGCCACCCCCAAAGGGAACAGTCTTCATTGCAAAGAAGACCCGGCACCGGACCAAAACGAGCCGGGAGAATCTTCTCTCGTAAAGTTTAAACACGGAACAAAAGTCGATAGATAACATCACCAATTGAGATCCTCACATTCCAAGCGAGCCAGAGAGAAAGTGTCTGTACAAATAGGCAATTATACTAAGCACGGGCAGGATGTTTCATCAACCTAATGGGTAGCAGGAGCAGGAACAATAGTTTGGGTTTCGGCATTTTAGGATGGAAAAAAGCAGGACACACTCTCTGGGCCATTGAGATGGGGTGAGATGTATCTCTACGTGAGTTGAATGGGCCTTCAAACAAGCAAATATTAACGCAGTCGTAGCATAGCAAACATCAACAACAGACTCCTATCTTCCATGCACTCAAGTCACCGGCCACGCTGAAACGTTAAACCCCCGTATACCCCTTTTTCCACATCATTTTTTACCTTGCTTGCAATCATCACTCAAGCTTAGTCTTCGGCTTTCATCCGCGACTTTTCGGGATTGGCAGTTCCATATCGTCAAGATGATGTGCCTTTCGTTTCTTGACAGGCTGTGTGAATAGGGGCGCCAATTCTTGCCCCTGCAGTAGTCCCAGATCTACACTTCTATTCTTGTCTGCAATCCTCAGGCTGCGACGAGCTTCTCCACTCTCCACATGAGCCTCAGTATTCATTGTCAAAGCGGCCGCGCGAGTTTGACTCCTCGTGGTCAAGCCTTTGGAACTTGGCAGTTTTCTATTAGCGGCTGTTGCTTTGCTATGACTGCCATACGGCCCATCGATAGACTTGACCGTTTTCCTGGGTCTCTTGTTTTCGAGGGTGATGCCGCCGGGGCCATCGCTGATCTCCTCTTTTATCACAGGTTCGGAGAAGTCCTTGCAATTTACGCGAAGGCCACTTTGCTTCTGAGAACGAGGCCTCGTAGCACAAGGTGGTGAGCTTTTCTGGTGCTCCGTATTCGTCGACGCCAATACTTGAGGCGGTCTGCGGAGAGGTGCTTGCTGGACCTGCGCACCGTCAAGAATCGAGACTGGACGGGCTAGCGCTACGGTCTTCCTCGCGGCCCTCGATATCCCCTCTGCGGGATAGAATTTAGTGTGATTGGGAGAAGCACCTAGGGCTGATGTGCTGCCATTGATCGGCTGGCGGTGGGTTGCCGTTTTGGGTGCATCCTTTGGCTGTATCTTCTTTACGCCAACGTCCTCAGAAGCCTGTACCGAACTCCTGGCAGCATCTTCAGAGCTCATACAGAAACGCAATGGCGATGGTGCCTTGGGAACTGTGGAAGCTCGGGAGGTGACAAAACCAACAACCTGACTGCTAGAGCCTCTGGCAGCCCCGTCAGGGGTCTCTGCACCCCGAAGTGGCAAAGCTCTTATGCAACGCATACTCATCCCCCTTTTGGCCTTTTCAACAGCCTTGGGGGTCTGAGTTGAGCGGCCAATGGGGCCTGCATCAGTGGCTTCAGCGACTCGCACAGACGCACCAGCACCAGACTCAAGGTCGCCTGAGGACGATGAAACCTTTTCTAACGGCTCTGCGAGACGGGATTGACTCGTACCGATCTGATTCTGCTGTTTATGTAGGGCAGACTTTTTACGGCCATCGGAGGAGTGGGAAGGAGGATGAGGAAGAGAAGATGGTAGTGGCCCCTTATCCGCTGGTTTCTCAGCTGGTTGACTGGTTGCTGACATGTCTTCCGCGCCGCAACCCCTTGCTGTTTCTTGAAAGTCACCACTGCTTGACGGGATTGGGGTTGGCGGGACCGGGGCGGATGGGCAAGCGACTGACGAGCTAGCCCCGGCCGTGGCTTGGGCTGTGTCAGAAGTGCCATTGACCACCTGCGTATTCTGGCCAGTATTTAAAGACGGCTGGCTGCCATGAGAGTTTGCTTCTCCAAAACCAACAGTCGGCACCCATGCTCCTGGTCCCACGCGTTCATGGCGCCATGCAAAGCCAGGGAAACGTCCCCATGCATTATCCCAGATGCCATCTCTGACCCAGTTATCTTTGACACTTTGATAAGCTTGGTCACCGATGCTAGCAGGTGCAGCGTTGCTTGCAAAAGCGCTGCTGCTGGACGAGGTACTGTTGCTGGTAGAAGCATGGTTGTTGGCGTGGGACAACCCGTCCCTGATCCAATCACGCTCCCTGGACAACTGATACAAAAACTGATGGTACGGGCGGGATGCCTGGGGTTTGGCAACACAGGGCTTCGGAGCACGGGCACCCCAGCCTAGATCTATCGAGAAGCGAGTTGACAATTGTTGGACGACGTCCGATGTTAACAGCATGCCTGAGTCGTCATGGTATTGCTCGTGACCCCAACGTGTACTATGGAATTTCATGGGGCAGAAGTCGCCAACAAAGGGACCGCCATGTTCCCGGAACCAAGCCCGTGTCAATGGGTGGCTGTGGCTTGGCCATTCAGGACCCCAACTCTCGGCCCAGATGCCCTGCGCATTCCAGCGTTGACGCACGTTATTCTCTGAATTTGCTAAGAGATCCAGGGAGGGGTCATATGGTAGCGTCTGTCTTCGACCAGCGTTCTTCTGCGAGAGCTGCACCTCGAGCCGGGCTCTCTCGCGATCAGCTTGCTTCCGAAACTGAGCATAAGGCATTGTAGCCTTGTAACGCTCTGACGGCGGGATCTGATTCGTCCCACCGGCGAAGGAGGCAACGGCAGAGAGGGGTATCGATGAACCGGCTAGCTGTGGCTTAGGACTTGAGGATCGAGGCCTGTGTTCGTCATGAGGCAGGCTTCCGCCAAAGGGAAGTGTTCGAGTCTCTTGTGGTGGCTCGGGCCTGACGAAGAGAAGTGCTATTGCAGGGTTCTGGGTGGTGTTCCCCCTGTTTGAGGGTGCCATGTTTATGATTAGACAGTGGTGGGCACGCAGAGGGAGAGTTGGATCAGATGAGTTGGTCAAGAGTGTGTGAAGATGATGACCAAGGGAATAGATGGCCAAGGTGAAGACGAAGCAGAAGAAGAAGAAGAAGAAGAAGAAGAAGAAGAAGAAGAAGAAGAAGAAGAAGAAGAAGAAGAAGAAGAAGAAGAAGAAGAAGAAGAAGAAGAAGAAGAAGAAGAAGAAGAAGAAGAAGAAGAAGAAGAAATCCCGGTGTGTGTCTAGGTGAGGGAGACATGGGCTCTGGTCTTGAGCGGCCATGGCATGGCTTCGGCCTTGTACAATGCCCGTCCTGGGCCGATGTTTCCCATCCCTGTCCGACTTGTACAACAACTGCCCTCCCGGCGGCTCCACCTTCGTGGGCACGCTGTAACGGTACCGGGACCCCGCTGAGGCGAATGAGGGGTCGCTTAGTAGCGCCACCAGCTCTCGAAACTCAGCGCTAGTTTGGCCTGCAGCACACCACTGCTCGCTGCCGTCCTTGACCAGATAAATCATGTGCTGCCGGGCAGGTTGGCAAGCACGGCAAGAAATGCAAGCGGAAGGGATGTGAATAGAATTCTGTGCAAAGTTGGATATACCCGAAGGAAATGGGGAGAAACGGCAATGAGGCTTGAGGATACGCGGCGCCACATTGCCGCCTCTACTTTCCAAGCGCCCGACCAACACATCAGACAGAACGGAAGGCTCCTGTCCACTCGTTACTTCAATAAGCGCACAAGATTCTGGTTAACAACATGGCTTCTTGTCTTGCTTAAAGTCAGGTCAATGGCAGCCCAAATCCCTCATCCCTCTTATTTTGACAGCTGGATTGCCTTCAAAAATTGCCTTCAAAAACTACCTGCAACCCTCATTCCCGAAGTTGTAAACAGCCTCACGCCTGGCCCCGGCAATAAACCTGAAACGACCCTATCCTCTCCAGGCCCTTCTCATCAGTGTACCGTCTTGCCAGCATACCGGTGCCACCAACACCAGCAAAACAGCCAACACCAGGAACGCGGCCAATAGGGCACACAGTCAGCACCAACAGCACGATCCTAGCGTCCCACACTAACTACATCAGTCTTTATAAAACTATGACACGGAACGGTCCTCATCAACTCGCTTTCCTTTCTCTCGTACCACTTAATGATCGGGCCTGGGAGGTTCTCAATCATCCTGAAAACACACACCTGATCTCTGGATTTCGCGACTATGAAGACACCAGGGAGATGTTGTATGGGCTCGAAATTGGCCTTCACATTAGGTCAAAATCGCGCTATACTCTTGCCACTCTTGGCCGTTGCGGGGACATTATAGTCGAAGGAGCGGGCATTTCCCGTATTCACCGCTCGTTCGAGATGCATGAAGGCAACAAGGAGGAAATAATGCTCCAAGACAGATCCGCCAACAGATCTACTCGGTTTTTCGGGGGGACCGCCATGTCATTTGAGGAAGGGCGTCGTCATCGTCGCGTCGTCGTCGACAATAAGGTCAATCTTGAATTCGGATTTGGTGGAGTAGGTGGTAGTATGTACCGGTTCCGCCTGGTTTGGCATCCCCGTGAGAAGCTCGCAACCTATGTTGAGGATCGAGAAGATCGTCCCCGGGCCACTCGTACTGTCCTCGAAGAACCTGACCAATCACAAATCACGGCACCTTCCCAGCCTATGACCCGAATTCGTACTCCCAAAGCTATAGAGAAAGTGAGGTACTCGAGGAGGAAAAGGCTCGGCAAGGGAGCGTTCGGAGAGGTTTGGAAAGTTGCAAACATCGACTCGGGCGAGTATCTAGCCGTCAAAAAGGTGAAGCGGCCTGGTCTTATGTCCCGTAGCTACGTGGTGTTAAAACGGGAAGTGGAAACTCTATCACGTATTTCCCATGTAAGTCAAACTCGAGCAGGTCCATCGCCCTTTCTATCACGAGCTGATGGGAGTGATCAGAAGAACATCGTTGAATACAGGGCAGCTCAGTGGGGAGAAGATCATTTTGACATTATTATGGAGCTCAAGCCTGGAAATGTCCAAAACCTGATTCTAAATGGCATGTTCCTCACGGAGCCCAGATCAGCAAACCCATTTCTCAATCAAATGCTTCAGGCGCTTGACTACCTCGCGAGCATGGATATCATTCACCGAGACTTGAAACCCGAGAATATTCTCTACACACCCTTTGACGACGGCTACCTGTACCAACTCGCGGATTTCGGTCTTGCCAATCTCGTTGCCGATGCTCACACGTTCGCTGGAACAGGTCTGTTCATGGCTCCCGAGCTAGAAAATAGCAAATTCCCACAAACCCCTAAAATGGATGTGTGGTCACTCTTTGTTACCCTCGTATATGCGATGGATGGAGCCGGTTTCCGAGGCAAGCCACTACATACAAGCGCCCTTCTAATCAAGGCGATCCAGGAGGCGGCCGAGCACAGGATATTCAAACCCCTACGATCCATGGCTGATTCTGATCCGGACCAACGAGCAACAGCGGGCGATATGCTGGACCAAATCTTCAACGGGGAGGGCCGTACAACTCTTCGAAAGCAGACTCTTCCTACTACTACAGCGGACGGACAGGGAGAAGTATGGCGAGGGATGTTAGAGCAAGCTTTTGAGCCCCAAAGTTCCATGGGCTCGGCCGAAAGAAGGTTCAGGGGAAACAGTCGAAATGGCGAGATCAAAACGTTCGAGGGCTACGAATCGTGCAGCTGACACAATACGCTCCGGCGCGTCGGATCCGGTTCTACACGAGTCACCATCACGCGGTATCGCAAACTTGCGACGCACAAAAAATATGCCACAATTCCCCGATGCGGGACCCCAACAACAGCGACACGGGAAGGTCTAGAAGCGTTCCGAAATCCAATATTCCACTTGGCTTAAACACATTGGACAGATTATGATGCCAAAGTCCCCCAATGAGTTTTCGATCATCCTTTTTATCGAGGCACAAATTCAGGAGTTTATGCTCAGTGTATTATGATGGGAGAGTCCATACATCTATTCTCTTTTCGATCTGAAAATTGGTTTGACGCTTGGCGCGTGGAGGCTCTTGCAGAAAGGACACAGGTGTCAGCATATTTGGCTAAAATAAATAAAACAATGCCAAACAATTGTACTTATCTAAGAATTGTTTCTTGGGGTTTTCAAGGGTTATTTTCGGGTTAGCTATTTTTATCACTTTAGCTCAATGACGTGTAATAGACACGCTGAAGAAGCATCTCCGTCCCAATCATTCGAGGTTTGGATTGTATCTACAGATTTCGTGAATCTTTCCAAGCATGTAGCCGTCACCGCCTTCTGTGATCCACCAACGCCCACTATACTAAGTGCTGCAGCCTCTGTACACGTATGCTCCATTTACTGGACGATTTGTCTATCGGTAATTGATTTCACCACCAAGTCATCACAGGATCGACAGTCCCAACATTGGACGATCAATCTTCTCGTTAGACCAAGCGACGTGAGGGGGTCCCAATCCTTCTGAGCAGATGTTTGGATCCAGAAGCGGCGATATCGATGACGAAATCAGAAACACCCGTGATATCAATTTCCCACGATAACATAGTATAACCATATGAAATACCAACATGTCACCTCAACTCCATCCTCCTCAGTCATATTCACTTGCGTCTAGGGATATATACCTCTTTATCAAGGGCCTTGCCGAGCATGTGACCCCGGCATAGTAAAGCAAACTGCCGGCCAACAATTCCTGTTATCAACATGAAGACAACCAAGTTGCTTCCATATACATTCCCGGTTGAAACTGTATGCACTCAATGTGTGCTGTCTCGTGCCAAAAACAAAACAAAAACCCTATTTCCCAATAAAATCATTACCATACAAGTGGATTACATTACTTTACTTCTTGGGGAATAGGGGCTGAAATGGACTCCTGAATTTCCATGTCCAGTGCGTCGTTGTCCATCCATCCTGAAAAATCGTCGTCATCCTCAAGCGCAGAGGCAGGGTGAGCTTCCATCAGTCCATCGGACCCAGCTTCATCCTTAGCCGACGAGTGATCCCGAACCACCGCCGATGTCTGCTCGTAACCTTGACTCCCCACCAACGTTCGTTCATCGCTATTCTGACCGGTCCAGGCGGGTGAATCTGTGTGCTCTTCCATCAGGGGTGTATTGGGTTGGGAGGGATCATCAGGCGCGGCAACAACCAGTATATTCTGTCCTTCGCTCACATCTGGAGCTCCAAAATCATGGCTTTGGCCGCGTCGCCTTCGCGTAGGCGCTGAGGTCGGCGGTGCAGGCCGGTGGTCATGGTGGGAATCAACAGACTCAGCAGACCCGCGCGCAGAGCCGTGGGAACTGGATTGCTTTCTTGCCGGAACCTGAATCGGCGCAGATATCTTGGTCATTCCATTCGTTGGCTTCGGGAGTGGCACGCCAGGAGGCGGGAGCGGTTGGCCTCGGCCCATTGGTTGGCTCAGGTCAACGTGGTTTGCTTGATCTGCCTGGCGGCGCGCTTCCTTTTGTCGCTGGATGGCGTTCCATCCCCATTGCTTAGCTTGCAGTGCAGCGTTCGTAACAGCAGCCAACGTGTTGCGTTTTTGGGATGAATCGCTGCTGGCTGACGCATCCGATATGGATATCTCTGAGCCATCGCGCTTCGCAAAGAAGTTCCGTCCAAGTGATCCAGTTTGGCTTTTGATAGACTCCCTGAGCGACTGGGCGGATGATCCAGTGCCTTTATCGTCTGACAGCCTGGCTGAGCCTGCGGAGGATGCGGTATTGCGGCGTCCCATGGCGACTGGCGTCTTGTTGCTTTCGTCCTTCCCGCTGCCTTCATTACTCTCGTTTGATGGGGAGGGGGGGTCACTCGAATGCTGCGAGATGGATGATGGGGCTACCATTGGCTCCGAGGGCGGTGGCCTCGGGGAGGCATCTTGCGAGCGCGAGTGGAGCGCCGCCATGTAGTGGGTAGCATGATCAGGGGGCGAAGTCGATGGCCTGAAAATGTCGGCATGGGCCGCATCAGTCCCGACAATAGGATCCGCCGACTTCTTGATCCTAGGCGACATCAGGGGACTAGCAGTGACTCCCTTAGAGTCGACGCTGGTCGAGGAAGCGGACATGGGCGAGCTTTGGGCCGCTCTGCTCAGCCTCCGTCCGAAAATACCGCCAGTCGGGGTGGAGGGCGATTCCATAGATGGGATAGTGTGGCTCTTCTCCATAGGCCGAGTCTCCTCGACCACATCAGTGGTTTCGTCCAAGGTGCTCGCAGCGGCGACATCGCCGGTTTGAGCAGCAGCAGCCACTGCCTCTTCGGATGGAACCGTTGCGTCGTCGCCTTCGAAGATGCCTCCTCGCCAGTTCTTGTGCTCGGTTCTGAAGAATGGAACATCGTCCCAGAATGGTAAGACAAGTGTTTCAGCCACCACCTCCTTGATGCGGTTTTCGATTTGCCGAAGAATGACAGTGTATGTAATCTGCCTGGAGCTGACAATAGGTTCGATGGCCATTTCCATTTTGGGCATGCTCTGGAATGAGAACCACACCCTGTTGCTAGGGGGTGGCTTTATCTTGAAGAGCATGTGGCCTTCACACCGCTTGAGCACGACTGCGAGAACCAAGTTGACCTCGCGAGCCTTGAACCGGGTGCCAAGATCGATCTTGACTGTGGCCGCAACCTCGATTCGGAAGTTGCCCGTGTATTTCACGTCCGTTTCCACCACACATTCTCCTTCCACGGTGAGCTCCTTGAGTTTAAGGTTGGTAAAGAATGGGGCTGAGTCGCCTGTATTTACTTCCCGTATGTTGATGTTGGTGAGGAAAGAAGGTCGTTTGACACGGGAAATCTTGATGGTGAGCTTCTCGCGGATCAGATTCTCCAGGTCCCGTGTCTTGTATATACCCAAAAAGACCCTTCCGAGAAGCGCATTGAGCCATCTTGAGTGGACGTTGTCCTCGGTCGAGTGAATCTTTTGGACCAGAGAAATGATGTTCTTAACATCAAAATTCATGGGCTTGGGGGGCTTGCCTTCGGTGCTGAAGGTCTGCTCCTGGTTCTTGAGCAATGCAAAGTAAAAGTCCTCCTTGGCAGAGCAGTTCTCGGAGAAGAGGTAGAATGGTTTTGAAGTTTGGCCATCTGGGCCAAGGTCTGGGCCGCCAGGCTTCCTGGAGAGGCACAGTGCGTTTCGCTTAATGAACAGCTCGCCCTCGAGCGTCTTTCCTCCGCCCGAGTAGATACTAATCTCGTGGTGCGCGAGTGATATGACGTGCCTTACCTCGACCTGCTCCTCGTCGTCAAAGAGCATGAGGTGGCCGTGTCTGAGCTGCATCAGTCATGGCGCACGGACAGACAAGACGAGTTGGGGATGGGACAAACCTCAACACAACATAGAATACGTTTCCTGCCTTCTTGGGCCTTTGGCTGACACTCGGGCTGTTGTTGTCCAAGGGGCCCGGGGCAGGCTTCCTTTCAAATATGCTCCGGTACATGGTCTGATAGACGCTCGGGCTTGGAGAGGTCACGGTGGTCGAACCGACAGGGGTGGAGCGCTCAATGGGCTTCGCATTGATGCCCATGGGGGTGTACTCTCTGCAGACGGCAAAGTAGCCGGCAGCGACATCGAATTCGGGGTTCTGTCGAGCCTTGTATTCATCCTTGTGCGCTTTCTTCGCGGCATCAAGGGCATCTGTGTCGTCGCCCGGGAGGATGAGGGCGTCGGCATCGCTCGAGTGTGGGGAGCCGATCTGGCCACGTTCGGGGAGAGAGTAAAAGCCCAGGTATAAAACTGACGCCAGGACAAGCGGAATGAAGGTGATGCCGCCCAGGACATATGCAACGAGGAGGGAAATCCAGCTCGCCATGGTTGCAGCGTCCGAAGCGGCGGGTCCCACGGCGGCGGTCCAGCAGCGCAACAGCGGCTCGCGACTCGGTTGGGGGCGGATCTCACGGCGCTCGGGCCTGGGGTGCTTGCTAGCTGAAGGATTTCGGGTCGCGGGGCAGCATCGGAGGGAGAATGTCGAGTGTCAATGACTTGGTGAGGTGTTTGGCATCGTCGTTGCTGATCATGGGACTGCAACTGTAATCCAGCAATAGCACCAAGAGCGACGGAAGGGTGTAAGCCCGGGGGCCAGCAGCAGCCATACAGAGCGAGCTACTACGTCATGTGATGTGTCCTGTGCGCTTTCGCTATCGGTAACTGAACCGCGAACCTTGGCGCGCCCTGAGGCACCCCAAGCGCACCCCACCAGCCCACCTCGACCACCCAAACCCAGCACGAGCCCACGACTCACAGGTGGGGGAGCGGCGGCTAGCGTAGCGACTTGTCCGCAATTGGCTGGCAGAGGGACGAGGTGCAGCCAGAGAGATGCGAGACCTCACCGCCACAGCCACAGGGTTTTCCATCCAGTGCACGGCCACACGTGTATACGAGCCACCAAACCCACAGATGGGGGATGAGGACGACGCTCGCAATCTAGCACAAGGCTAAATTGACTACTTTGACTCTGTCATCCGATGTTTATTCCAATCCCACGGCCCGTGGCCTGGTCTCAGCACCTGCTGAGGCACACCTCAGTGCCCTTAGTCAAAAGCCATGAGCTGTGCACAACACCTTCTCGCTCACCTGCCTGTGTCCCCAGCTTGCCTCACAATACGTGCATGGTTCAGCATTCCACTGGCATTCACAAACACATCATCAGAAGAGCAAGAGTCAATATAAAAAGGAAATTTCATTCAGTCATCAATGCTACCACTAGGACAGCCCCGTCATCTATCTGCGGACTTCTCGTCTCGCGCTCCGTTTCGCTGCCCACTACCACCAGGTATTTTCAGGCGATGCGCAATCTGGTCCAATGCAAACACTGTCTCAGTGTTGACATAAAAATACAGACTCAACCACCACAATAAGCATTACACCAGTCGACTCGTATAAAATCAAGACGCCGTGTATTACATAGAGATACGGTGGTAAAAACAATACAAAACACCCCTCCATAGAAAGACGAAACTCCTTTGTGCTCCTACATCCCGGTCGCTGGTTCGACTGAGAGTGGTCTAAACAAAAAGGATGCCATAAGTTGCCGCGATGACGCATGTTGATTGATTGCAGGTTTTTTTTTCGTTACGGTTTTTGAGGATTAGGTTTTCGAGTATAGACGAGAGGATAAAAAAGGAAAAGGGTTTGGCAGGTCGTAAGCCAACTGGAGATTGGCTAGGTCGGATTATATGCCGCTGCAGCGGCGCGTAAGGTGTGGGATCCAGGTTGGGTACAGAATCCACAAGAGTAGCAAAAGAAAATCATCAGGATCATCAAGTTTCCGTGAGGATGTTTTAGTCGTTAAGGTCGGCAGGGTTGTCTAGGGAAAGACTCAGATGAGTCGGTAGTAATCGAGAGATAGCAAACGTCGAGGTTTTCACCCTCTTGTTTAAAAGTGAGGGCAGTTCAGACGCGAGAGCGCACCGAGCCCATGGGAGTAGACAGAATTCCTGGATGGGAATGAGCGTGGTTGTTCAAACGACCCCGCTTAGCAATGTGTGGCAGAGTGCCAACGTCGTGTTTACCTGAGTATATAAGTTAGCAATCGACATCATTTAACAGCTATTTTGAATGGAAAAGAGGCATCTTACCATCACAGCAAGCCCGAACGTTCTCGAGGCGATGTGATTGGCGATCTTGGTGCTCAATCATTTCCCGAAGGTCCTCGGCGCTATCGTGAACCTCGGTCGCCTCATACATACTCAAGTCCTGTGCACTATGGTGACCTCGACCACGTCGACCTGAAATACTACCCTTCCAGTAACCGCTCAACTTGCTCAACGTGCCACCAGCTGCGGCGCGCTGGGTCTTAGGTGTCAATGTTGGAATGTTCATGGACATTCCAACAGCGGGCGACTCGTTGCGAGTGGTGCGGGAGTTGTATGAAGACAAAGAAGGGGGAGGGCGGGGTGGCAGGGAGCGTCGCCCAACCTGAGGGTTGAACTCCTCGACGTCCTCGCGGGTGATGTTGTTGCCCATTTCATCCATGTCAGACTGGGCATCCGTGTTGGTGCGGATGAGCAGGTATGACAAGGCGTTGAACCAAGTCTCGTGTCGCTGACCAGTGGTGCAGGTAAACTTGATGGTCCTGCCCGGAGAAATAATCACCAAGCTCTTGCGGTGAAGTCCCGGAGGCATAGGGTTATCGTCAGTCACCACCCGGACAGCCTCGATGGGGACACTCTTGGCCTTGAGTTCCGATTTTCCGGCAGTCGAGGGATCTCGTTCACTCCAGTACAGCGTCCTTGTGTAAGGATGCACCCAGAAGTATCGGCGATGGCGGTTCTCGGATAGCTCTCCTCGTCCAGTCTTGCGTGTGTACTTCCACAAGTACTCTCCGATCATGGTTTGCGTGATGGCCTGAATCATGCGAGGGTCTGTGTTGGGACCGAAGCCAACAGGGTCGATGCCCATCTCGCCGGGACGCATGTTGAATCGGTCGTCAAGTTCTGATGCGAAAGAAGAAACTGAAGACTTGGATGTCAATCTCGTGGGCGAGCTCTCAGGATTAGGAGCACGGGGAGTCGTGTCGCGAGCAGAGTGGGGGGCCAGATGTTGGTTGGGTGTGATGGGCCTTTGCGGCTTGAGCGCGGACGCAGGCCACATAGGAGGTCCCATGTTTGCCTGTGTGCCATGAGAAGAGCCCGCTCGAGCAGCCTCGATAACCTCACGATGGTTCGGGGGAAGGGGAGGAGCGTCGAGGATAGACGACGCACGACCACTTGCCGCACTAAGTGCACTGGCCGAGCTGCCAGGTCTGCGAACAGGGCTGGAGTCAAAGGCATCTTCACCAAACCTGCTCTTGCGTGTGGGGCTGCCATAGCTATCCGTTGGCCGGTGAACTCTCACAGTACCAGTTGTGCCAGTTGTGCCGGGGGTCCCGAAGCTCGCAACTGACATCTTTTCTGGGCTAAACGAAGGGCGACCTCGGGTCTTCAACATGGCGTCGATGGCATCGGCCGTGAGCGAGGTCTGTGCGCCCTGGTCGCTGGTGGGGATAGACGCTTTGCGAGGACGGCCGGTCTGGTTGCTTGAGATCTCCTTGAAGGGGCGCTGCGACTCGGGCGTCTCGGCCTCTTCTCGAGTGTCACTGGGTGATTGCCTAGTCTCATCTTCAGCAATGACGAGTGAGTCCTCCTCATGCTTGCCATTACGTCCAATCGATCGGCTGGCCGGCGTCTCGGGCAAGTCAGACTCCATGAAGGGAGACTTCATGTCCCGAGGAAGAACAAAACCATCCCTCCACGGGCTTCTAGGGGAGATAGGCTGAGTTTCAATAGATTCAATTGAGGAGAAGCTGAAAGATGGGAGGCTAGGGCGCTTCTGGATGGGAGCGATGGGCACGATTCCTTCGGCGGCAAGGGGAGAGAAAGCCAGGGATGGTGGCGGGGCATCAGGCGCAATGATCGGTGAGATGTTCTCAGCAGCGATCGACGAGAGACCAAGCGATGGAGGGAGAGGTTCAGGTTCAGACACGGGAACGATATCCTCGGTTAATACACTTGAGTATGCCAGCTCGACTGGAGTAGGAAGAGGCTGGGGTTCCTCTCTTGGCTCACAATGCTCGGCAAAGATTGACGACATCTTGAGGGACAAGCGAGGAGTAACCTTTTCAAGCTCAACAACAGGCTCAACTTCCTGCGTGGCAATGGTGGAGAGGGCAAGCTCCGCGGGCTCCGTAGCGATGGGCTCGACCTGCTCACCCTGAATCGTGGACATGACAAGATCAGGAATTACGAGCTCAGGGTCAGGCTCAGAAATTGGCTCAACATACTCGCGCGAAATAACAGAGAAGGTAAGCTCAGGAATAAGAGGGACAATCGGCTCTGGCTCAGGCTCAGCGATGGGCGCAACATGTTCTCCGAAAATGGTAGACAGGCTGAGCTCTGGAACAGGTGTTGCGATGGGTGTGACATGCTCTCCAAGAATAGTAGACAGGCTAAGCTCGGGAACTGGAGGGAGAACCGGCTCGGGTTCTGGCTCTGCGATAGGCACAACATGCTCCCCAAAGATAGTTGACAGGCTGAGCTGGGGAACCGGGAGAACAATAGGCTCGGGCTCAGGCTCAGCAATTGGCTCCACATGCTCCTGGAGAATGCTGGACATGCTCAGCTGAGGAACTGGGGGGAGAACTGGCTCTGGCTCAAGTTCAGCGATCGGTTCAACATGCTCCCGAAGGATATTAGACATGCTGAGCTGGGGTCGAAGGGGAGCGGGAGGGACAGGCTCAGCGATCGGCTCAACATTTTCTTGGATAATGAACGACATGCTGAGAGCTGGTGCCTCCGGGAGTGCTGGCTCTGGCTCGGAAATAGGCTCGACATGCTCTTTCACGATGAAAGACATGCTGAGAGTAGGCACGGGAGGGACAAAAGGCTCGGGTGCAGGCTCCGAAATGGGCTCAACATGCTCCCGAAGGATATTCGACATGCTGAGCTGGGGTCGAAGGAGAGTGGGAGGAGCAGGCTCAGCGATGGGATCAACACGTTCTGCAGAGATGGCAGACAAACTAAGCACGGGAACGACTGGCTCAGATTCTGGCTCAGCGACTGGCTCAATGTGTTCTCCCAAGATAGTCGACATGCTGAGAGCAGGAGGTGGAGGCGCCACAACGATGGGGACAACCTCAGGCTCCGCCACTGGCTCAACCGACTCTCCATAGATGGAAGAGACACACAGCCGGGGAGGCGGGATGCTGGGCTCTTCAACTGGCTCAACATTCTCGGCAAGGAGAGAGGTGAACGTGAGCTCTGGTGGAGGCGTCATTGGTTCAGCCAAAGGCTCCAGCTCCTCTGCTGCAATGCTGGCAAAGCTCAGCTCGGGTACAGGCGTCTCGGGCTCTGCAATGGGTTCAAGCTCCTCGGCAATGACTGTCGTCAATGTCAAGTCCGGAAGGGGCACTTCCGGCTCAGCAATGGGTTGAAGCTCTTCAGCGGTTATTCTAGTCAACGCCAAGTCGGGCAAAGGCTCGGCAACTGGCTCTACAACTTCCCCAAAAATGCCAGATAGACTCAAATCCAGAGGGGGGATCTCAGGCTCAGCCACAGGCTCAACATTCTCCACCAAAATAGCCGTCATACTCAACACAGGCAGAGGAACATCGGGCTCTGCCACAGGCTCGACGTTCTCGGAGAAGATGTGCGAGACACTGAGGTCGGGAGGAGGAATACTTGGTTCCGCAACGGGCTCCAGGTTTTCAGTAATGATGGCTGTCAAGCTCAAATCTGGCACAGGGGGGTCAGGTTCAGCGACGGGCTCCAAGTTTTCAGCAATGATCGCCGTCAAGCTCAAATCTGGTACAGGGGCCTCGGGTTCAGCAACGGGCTCGACGCTCTCGTTCGAAATGACAGTGAGAGAGAGCGTTGCAGCAACGACAATCTCCTCTCGAGGCTCAATATCCTCAAATGCAATGGAAGACATGCTAAGGGGTGGGGGAATGATGGGGGACAACATCGTAGGTGGCACAGGGAACTGAGCGAGCTTCTCTTCCATATCAGGGTCGTGTTGCGCGCCAGCGTCGCTGTAAGACATTGAGATAGGCCGAGACTCGCTAATGGACTCATGAATTGACCACGAGGGAGCACGACCTCGGCTAGAGCCGGCAACAGAAATCATTGATCTCGGGCGAGCGACGACACTCACAGGCGAGCTCGGAGGAGAATCACTGTGTGCCTGTGGCATGAGACCAACATTGAGGCGGGGGGGCGACTCGATGGCGCTGCTGCTCGAGACAATATTCACGGGGTCAGTCATGACACCGGAGTCGACCATAAGCACCTTGCGCAACACAGGCATGGGCGGCGGGGGCGAAAAGGGAGCGCCGACAGATCCAGGAGTAATGGAACGGGCGCCTCGTCGACTGGGAGTGTGCACTCCAGCAGACTCGCTGTCACTGCCATCAAGATCCTGCTGAAGCTCCGCGAAAAGACTCTGGCCTCCCTGGGGTGTCGCGGTCGGGCTGCTCATGAAGCTGACAGGGCTGCTTTGAAGAGTAGGTTCCTCGCTAGCCTGTCGAGATCGGCTGAAGAGACCCCGACTGACACGGAAGCGACTGCTCCTCTGTGAAGAAATGGTACCAGTGGGTGTCTTGAGGTGTCCGTAGTCGTCTTCGTCGGCCGACGTGGATGCAGTGCTGTTGATGGAGTGACGAGAGGCATGTCGAGAGAGGGCTGAGGGCAGACTGGGCGGCTTCATGTTGCTAAAGCTGCGCGTGTTCACTTCGGTCTCTGTCTCGGCGCCGTCGCTACCAGACAGCTCCTCGTTTACGGTCTGGAAGTCTTCGGTCTCAGTGCCACGCTCGTTGGCAGTCTCGAAGGCGGATTCGCTGGCTTCGTTGGCAGTGTCGAAGTGGTCGCTAGCGTCAGTAGGTTGGGCGCTGTCTCCAGCTCGGCGTCTGACAGTGATGGTGCTCGAGGTCATGGGAGAGGTCGAGGTACGGGGAGACACATCGCCCTGATCCTCCCAGTCACCGTCATCCGGAATAACTTCCTGCTTGCTCGAGCGGAAGCTACCAAGGAGACGAGGGGGCTTCTTGAATTCTTTGGAGTCCTTGTTGCGGCTACGACGGGCAGGCTTGGTCTCAGTGGTCTCGCTTCTGGCCTTTTCCAAATCATCACGAAGGTCCTGGATGATCCTCCTCAACTCAAGCTTCTCCGTCTTCTCACGGTGCAGAAGACTGCGCTGGCTCTGAATGGTGCGCTGAGCATGGTGCAGGGATGACTTCATGGTCTCAGTCTCCAGCACAGAATGCCGAGGTGTTCCCTTGACAGGGGACTGGGGAGGCGAGTGCTCTGGTGTGATGTGGTCGGCAGCCGATTCAAAGTCCTCATCGCTGGTACGAGTGTTGGCTTCCTGCTCAGCAACTCTGGCTCGCTGAACCGAGAAGGCCCTAGCAAGCTCCTGGTTCTGGCTGGTGAGATCGTCAATTCTTCGCTGCATGGCAGCGCGCTCGCCTTCGGCCATGCCGATCTTCCGCTTGGCGGTCCCCAGTTCAATATCATGGTTCCGGACGGCGGCAGCATACTCGTCAATCAGTCTGGCGTGAGTCACCTTGACTTCGTCAAGGTCTCGCTGGGCAGTGACCTTTTCAGTCTTGGTTGTATTGAGAGTTTGCGTCAGCTTCTTCTCGCGATCCGATGCCTCTTTGTGTTGGGTAGCAAGCTCCTGCAGCTTCGTCTCCAGATTCCAGTTCTCCTCCTTGTAGCGATTCTCGCTCTCGTCGAGAGTCTTGGCGCGCTGCTTCAGGTTTTCCGAGTCAATCTCGAGCCTAGACTTGTCGAACTTGAGATCCTTGACCTCCTCATCGCGCTCCGCAAGCAGTGCCTGCAGGTTGCGCACTTGGGCAATCAAAGATGTGCTAATCTCAGCGGCAAACTCGATGTCGTGGACGCGATTGGAAGGTTGATTGCGGATCTTTCGATTAGGGACACTGAGCTTGGTGGGCGATCCTGTGGCTTGGCTTTCGAATTTGGACGGGCTGACGGAGCGCTGCGTCGCGAGAGAGAGAAAATCAGCAAACTGAGCACAAAACGGATGCAAAGAGCAGCGAAGGAGCGTGGACTACTTACTCTGCCGCCCCGGCTGTCGGGCGCAAAGGGGGAATTAGGATTGGCCTCATTGCTAGGTACTCTTTGCTTGGGCAGGAAGGCCCGCGCGGATTCCCTCGCCAGATTGTTGTACTCTTTTTCAATCTCAACCAGCTTCTGGCGCAACTCAGGGCCAAGTTCGCCTTCGGCCTGGACCTTTTCCACCTCCTGAAGCTGCTCAGTGAGAGCCTTGCGCTGGGAGACCAGGGCAGTGCCCAATTTCCCGGCCTCTTCAAGGCGGCGCTCCGTCTCGGCGAGATGAGCTTCAAGAGCGCGCTTGGCCTGGCCCGGTGACGATGCGGGCCCTGCGATGAAGAGATCATGGTCGAAATTGGCGTAACGGCCGCGGGCGGGCGCAGGTGTCGAGGTGACGAAGGGGTCGTGGGCCGCGACGCCAGGGGCCGGCAAGCTGGGCTTGTCGGAGGCCAGCGAGGAGGCCATGATGCTGTTCGAACGACCCTCGAAGAGGTATAGACACCTACAGATGTCTTGAAACCATCAAGAGGGACGGACGGACGACGTGGCAGGCCCGTCGCGGGGTTTTTGACTGATGGGCTGCGGTGTTTGTGTTGCTTGTGTTAACCCGGGGGATGGATGTTGGTGGATGATTAAAGTTGGCGTCGGCCGTGGAGTGCTGGGAGTATGCCAGCTGACGGCGCGTGGAGCTGCGGCTGCAGGGAGAGGGAGAGGGAGAGAGGTCAAAGCAGTGACAAAAAAAAGAGAGCAGTCCCGGCTGCTGCAAACGAAATTGAAATTACCCGCAAAAATAAAATGGCACAAAAGAAGAATAATCGCCAACGAATGATTGAAAAGAGAATAGGAAAATGGAAAAGGAAAGCAAATTAGAGAGAGAGGGACGATCGATTATAGGTAACCCGCAGCAGATGTTGCTCTGGTTTGTTTGTAAGCGCAGTCAGTAGCCTGTCAATAACAACAAAAGTCGTCCAGCTGACAAGCGTCGACCGCGTTGTTGTCACTGCGCTTCACACCCACACACACAACGTCGAGTCAGTAAGGGACCCGTGCTGGTCAGTGGTGTGGTGGTACAGGAGTCTGTGACAGGGGCACGTCAGGTCCTTACAGCGGCTGTTATTGCTGCTACTGGCGGTGGTTCCGTCCCTGTGTCTGTGTCAATGCCCGTCCGGCACAGTCGCAGTTGCTGATGGACACGCTGGAATGGCAACCCGAGACTTGCGCGACCGTCGTCTTGTTGATCATTCCCGATTGGCCGTGAGGCGCAGTGAGACGGCTCGGGGGCTTGTTCAGCGGCACCCAAAACGACCGGCGTGCGAAAGGGCCTGAGCTGCAGCGAGCTACAGTGAGCTACAGCCTGGTTCGAAGGCGTCAAGAGACGGCGGCCTGTGACGGTGAGACGCGCGCGCCAAAATAGTTCCTGTCAGAGCCTGCGTTCGGTGCAGTGGCGTCCGTTCCCAGCTAGAAGGAGAGGGACGGCGAGCGGCCTTGAATCAAGCGTAGTGCTCTGGTGTCCTGTAACCTCTGGTCCTTCTAGAATAAAAAAAAACCCACGATATCCGCTTAGGGGGGGCTTGCGGCAGCCAAGGGGGCTATCTGCAGTCGGCTCGCAGTAGTCGGTGGAGGAAGATGGGCCCAGGAGGACGCACCGATTACAAACAAAAGGAAACGCGCTGGTTCGAGGGCGACAAAGAAGACGAGGAACACCTGCACAGCGTCCAAAGAGGCAGCTCCAGGAAATCACAGGATGGCGGCTGCTCCAAAGGCGGTCTGCACACAGAGCCAAAGGAAGGAGAAGGGGGACGACAAACAGACAAGGCCCGTAAAGGAAATGAGACGATGGGCGATGCGATAGGACGACTATTATAGCGGAGGGGGCAGCATGGCAGAGTTGGGGCGATGATTGGACCCCAGTCCGCAGTAGCGACAAGCACGATGGATGGACAGATGGGTCACTGACAAGCTACCGGGTGAGGGGCTTGGACGCGATGATGCTGTCGCTTGAACTGACGTCGTCTCTCTAATGCCGCTACACACTGCTATACCACGAATCACGGATGCGCATGAAGACAAGAAGGCACCGGGCGAACGGGGAAATTTGATTTTGACAACTCAGACAGGCCGGCGCGAGGAGGTCTGTAGGGAGACAGAGACAAAGACGTTTGCCAGACCAAGATGTGTCTACGTTTGCCGCTGCACTTTCATCTCTCCTGCTCGCCTTGCTGTTTCTTCCCCTCCACAAAAAAAAAAAGAGGAACAGGCCAATTTAGATGACCTGGTGCCTGTGTCAGCCCCAACAGCAAGACAGGTCCAGTTGGTGGGCTGTGCGCAGAACTCGGTGACTGTGTGCTATCCGAGAAGCTGGGCTCAGCTGGATGAAGCTCTACGTATTGCCCTGGAGCCCACCATCCGTGCTCCCTGTCCCGAGTTCAGGATGAAGAGAGGGGGACCCTGGCCTCGGCTTCTGGGGGATGCAGATGTGGATTTGTTTGGGCTTCTGCACAGCACCTGATGATTTCCCCCTGCGCCGCCGACCTGCTGCGTACGGGGCCGGGACGCCTGCGACGCCTGTCGTGCTGCTGCAAAAAGAGGGGAGCTGAACTTGCACTTACAGCGCCTTTTAGGCCCAACACTGCTGAATGCGGTTTCGCCGGACGGAGCACATCCTACCTACGGCCAGAAAGGGCACTGGGTCGTGTAGGTCGTGGAGTCACTGGTGGAACGGAACGTGGAGAGTGGGACAGGGGACGTGGGACAGCACTGAGGGCTGATGACGCTCTGCTTGCTTAGCCAGGTACTGCAGGCGCACTATTGGATCGTTCCTGAACTAGCCACCCTGGCCGGCCAGTGTCTTGGATCGTGGGTGCAGGCAGCATTTTGTCGCATGCTGGTGCTGGTGCTTGCTGCGCTGCCCTTGCTGCTGCAGCAGAGAGCGAGACGAAAATGGAGATGTCCTTTCCAGAAGGTTATGCTCTCGCCCCGGTCCCGTCTCCGTCTCGTCCTGGTCCTGGTTCCCTTGAATTTGCCCATCTCGGATGCCGTCTCCTTCGGCTCCATGGCCTGCGATCCCAATGTCGCTGAGGCCGTGAATAGATCCGTGGCCCCGGCTTTCTGGAGGGGACGGTAAATTTATCCATGGGCTATGGAACTTCATACGTCAGTCAGGCCCCCCCTCCACCGAGTTTGTTGGCACGCTACACGGCAGTCTTTTTTGAATCCCGCCCGTCTCTCGGTCGCTTGGGCCCTCCCCTCCCTCGTGTCGTTCTGTATGTGTCTGTCTTGGGCGGGGATCATGGCATGGCGAGGCATGGGCATGGCATGAGAGATGGAAAAGGATAGGCGGAGGGGGCAAACGGATTGCAACTCTGATAATCACTCCGGCTACTCATGTCAACACGACTTCAAACGTCAACAAACATGCAGGCCGCGCCCTCGAATCACAACCTTCGACCGCCTATTCTGCAAAATATTGTCAACACCCATCGTCATGCTCCTCGCAGCTAGACCCCATCGGCAAGGTGGGCGACATGTTAAACACTCATTCCTCGTTGGCGCCCGCCGCCGTCACTGTCTCGCGCATTCACAGCCTTGATCCATACTACATGGTGATAAGTTCAGGCATCCCTGCCCAAAACCTTGTCCGGAGGAGCCCTTGGCGAGAGAGTTCATGGGGCACTAACGAGCGAGAGCGCCAGGCGAAAATCCCCTAGCCGCCGTTTGGATGCGCAGTGAGATGAGATGAGATGAGTGCTCAGCGTCGTAACGAACCACAAGGCCGACAGACTGCCCGCGCCAGGCGCTGGATCAAATCGCGGGATCCGGCCCAGCGCCACTGGCAGATCAGATGGTGAATATACTATACAAGCAACCAACGAGACGACAGATATGGCTTTTCTTTCGGACGTGCACCAGGCACCCGTCTCCCTCCCTTCACTCCGAGGTATCCATTCGCGGCGGGGACGGAAGACATGGTCGTGGGCGGCTTAATTACCGGCCCTCGCACTCAACCACTAGCCGGGAAGTAAGGATGCAGGGTATTCTTCACAACGTCGAAGGCGTCTGCGAGCACTAAAAAAATTATGCTGTCTTGTGGAAGTCGGTCCCCCGAGAGACATTGATGAGGCGTGACTCTCCTCCTTGCTTCCGAGTCTGGTTTAACAAGAAACCCTCATCCGAGACCCCCGGGTTCAGAAATGCGGGCTTTGCCCAACGTTATCCCGGAATGCCGACGGCTCTCGCAATTTAGCATCAACTAGACAAGCGCCTCGCGGAACCCGCCCCTCCAATGGTGCACACATTTTTTGTGTCCGTCTAGCATTCCGTCATTTTCAAAAAAACAACATGCAGGTGGTCGAGAACGAGAGCCTGTCACCAAGGATCCCCGCTTCCCTGGTGCCCTTCGCTTCTTCATCGCATAACACTTCATCTCATTTCTGTCCCTCAAGAGCCACCCGACCGGGGTTTACCAGCCGACCAATTACGCACAGCCACCAGTCCAAGCCGCGTGTGATGACGGCGAGGTGCACGCATCCGGACTTGGCCGCAATCCACTCCCATTCGTGGCCCTGTCCCGTGTGGAGCCCCCGTGATGGTGGTGGTGGCTGTTTGGTTGTCTTGTTTTTTTTTTTCAGGTTTTGTTTTTTTTGTTTTCGTGCCCTCATCGTGTTGTGCATCCAGGTGATCGGATCTCCGGTCCAGCGATCGACTAGAAGGATGACTAAAAAAAACCCTCATGCTTCCTTGCGTCGATGCTATGCGCTGTGACTGGGCTATCCCGTCATTCATGCAAGATTGTGTCTACCATGAGCCAATAGCCAATCCACCTTTGCAGCATTGACTCAAGCCCCCAGTAGACACGTCACGTATCGTCAATCGACTTGTTATTGACGTTGCCAGCGGTTTCCGCCTTGTTCAAGGACGCGACAACTGGCAATGACAGTTGTTATGCTCGTGACTCTGTGAATACGACAGTGCGTTTGCTGGTTATCTTATCAAACCAGCCCCGATAATTCAACCGATGCATTGCCAGCTCTAGGGTACGTGATGCCCAAAATGTGTCGTTTTTTTTCTTTCGCCCACTATTATTTTTACGGCTTTTGTAGGCATCCGTACAGTTTTATATGATAGTGTTTTATTTGTCTTTGGTCTTTTCTTTGTGTTAAAATACTTTTCAGCATGTGTGAAGTTGGCGAGGGCAATGATTTGCCGACAAGGGTTGGGAAACTAGCGCTACGTCTATATTCACTGGCATTGCCGTTCTGCATATATCTACAGAGTCCAGCGTTTTGGGCGAAGAATGAGTCAATCCAGTCTACCAATGAGGAATATTATTTCAACACCCATCGAAAAACACACAGACACCCAGTCCCCTTTAAAAAAGTAGCCAATAATTGAGAATCCTCGAGTGGAGGACATGGTTGCGTGAAGTAATCTATTAGAGTTGCACGAGGAGGCCCTGGCCTTGTGTCATTAAATTAGCAGCAGAGGAAATATACAAAGTTTCGCAATAACGATACGCTGAATTTAGCATGCGGGTCCAATCTGGAAAGAGGAATGGAAGGCTGGTTCCAATGCGTGTTCATGTCGGCCGCTGTCAAGACGTGCAGCGGCGGCGGCGCAAGAAGTAGGATTGACCCACAGCCAAGCAAGAAGGCAGCAGCTCCGACGCTGGTAGCAAAAGACCTGGCAGTGGAGAAGAGAGCAGGAATAAAAGCGAGATACAGGCTGAGTTATTGTGCACGAATACAAGTTACCTCCGCATGGACTGCTTTCTTGTTCATTGCACCGGTTCTCATTGTACGGAGTAGACTGGGGATCAGAGTGGGACCCCGCCCACTGGGTACGGTGCGCGCACAAGGCACAAGAAGAGCGCCGTGGAAGTTCGTGGACAAACATTTGCCCAGCTGGGGGAGGTTTTCTCCTTCGCGATCGAGATCCGTATTTCGCTGACCCCAGGGCCCTTCGCTACCGGAATCGCTAAAGTCGCCGCCATCGTGACCGTGATGATTTTCACGCCGGACGCTGTCGTCCTTGCACCCCTGCCTGTTTCTCGTGCCCAGACCGCACGCTGGTGGCTGGTTGAACCCATGTCTGTGCCCCGAACTGCTCGGGCTGTTCCGTATGAGCGTCATTGCCGCTCTGGGTAGAAATCTTATCAGGCGGTATGAGATTTTTCACTGCCGAGAAAAGTGAAGGGTATACTACACACACAGGATTGAGTGTTGCCAGCCCAATACACCTTCTTTTGGACGTGCAAACGCTGCAGAGCGAATTGAGATGGAGGATAGCTAGTGACGTTCCTACGCGACAGAGGCAAGAACGAGAAGCTGCTGTCCTTGATGTATTTATCACCGATGGCATTGACCTAGGTACGTTACTGTGGCATAGGGGATGCTTGGTGCTGGCTCAGTAGAAGGAAGAGTCTCTAAAGATACAACAAACGAGTGACCTGTTTCACTTTACTAAACCTAGATACACACATGTAACTGCCAAGTGACTACATTCATTCCCTACCCGCATCCCTCTTCATGCCCGCGTACAATCGATCCCGAAAATTTTGCAAGTCCATGACGACCCGGTTGAACCTCGCCATCTCAATATCAGATGATTCCTGGGGAGAGTAGGAAGAGTTATCATGGCCTACAAAGACCCTGCTGGTGCCGACTGTCGGGCAGAAGCTTTCCACTTCGTAGCCTCCTGGAACAGTTCTATAGCCGATTTTAGCCCTGCTTATATCCGTCGTGACCAAACGAAACCCATTGATAAGAGCTGCCGCCAATGACTTGACAGACACGGGAGCATTCTCAAGGTCCATAATGAGATCCGCCGGTGGCCAGGACGTCCCAGGACTCATCATTCCCCGACTGGCGCGTTGTTGCTGCGCGTTCTCCCGCTCAGCACGTTCTCTCTCGGCCCCCTCTCTCCCAGCACGCTCTCGCTCAGAACATTCTTGATCAGAGCGCTCCTTGCTCGCCCGATCTGGCTCCTGTTCTCGCATACGCCGCTCTCGAGTCGGCTGGCCGACTTGAGGGAACCGCTGCTGCATCCGCTCTAGTCTATTGGCAAGGGATTCTGGAGCTGCGAATATCTGGGAGCTTGGTTCCCCAACACTTGCTGGGGCTCCAGAACCCCCCGTCCCATGCGCCAACTGCATACCGCATTTCTGCCGTTGCGTTCGGTTCTCCATCAGTTGCGCCATGCGAGGACATGAAGCAAGACCACAGAGAACCTGACGCGCGCAGGTTGGGTCACAGAACCCGCACTTACTGTTGCCACAAATCGTAGTCTCGGAATAAACCATGCTTCGCAGCTCGGCCAGCTCTCGCTTCTGGCCTGCAAGAACCCGCTCAACTTCCATGATGGTATCTTCAATGAAGTCGATGCGGCTCAGGATGGAGATGGTTTGCTATGAGTGTTTAGTGATAGGTCACTGCGAAATATCTGTGTCTACATACCATTGTGAAGTAGTGCTTGGTTGGTCAATAGGGAAATAAGTGTTTGTGGTGCCAGGAGAGCAATTGTTGTATGAAGATGTTGCCGATGAAGAGAATATCGAGAAGATGAAGAAGAAAGAGGAGGGAGATTGCCCAGGAGTGAAGTGAGAGGGTTTATATGCATCTTCATATTGCAGCCGAACTGGGCTGCAGGCAGGTTGCCTCACAATTAGGGCACCAGAGACATGCAGCTACTTATCAGCGTACAACAGAGGGGGTGGCACCAGCTCGTATATGTGCGATAATTGCTTCTTCTTGTTTTTGCCAAGGTAAATGTGTGCGAATGCAACGTGGGCACGCGAGAATGATCTTCTATCCGAGTTGCTATCGTGGTGGGCGGACAGGTGCTCGAGCGAAATCGGTTGAAAGTTTAGTCTATACTAAGCCATGTGTAGCGGGAGCGTCGATACGCACTGGATGAGACAAAAGGTATACCATAATGAGCACCCGGAATAATGGCCAGAATGTGAATACATGTGCGCGACTGCACGTGCGGGTGTGTCTGGAGCGTCCAGTCCAGACTCCTTGATGGCGTCTTTGTGACTCGTCTTAAGCTGCACCGGGGCAACCTCGAGGCATGCGTTAGGTTGGGTAGCATGTCTCACATCGCAAAAAGCGGCCACTCAGTAAGTTTATGTCGATCTGGACGTAGTATTGGTGCATCAGACACCCCGGTTGCCATGTACCAATGAAGTGGCCATGCTCGCCCTCCCTTGCATCTATTCTGCATCTTTGTCATGTCGCTCCTGGAATCTCACTGGGACGCCACTTTCTGCCCCAAATGCTGCACTTCACCATTTCCGCTGACCTTTGGTTGGAAAGACAAACCCCGGGCGCACATGGAAAAGCCCCATTTGCAACACTTGCAGCTAATTGTGTTGGTGATGCTTGCTGGGCGGCGATCAAGGTGACGGCTCAAGAATGTAGCAGGGATGGTGTTACGAACTTTTTCACATAGCACCATGTATTTAAGCGCCAGGGAGCGCAGTGCTCTTTATTTAACCTCCTACCCATGCATCTCTTTTCCATGAAACAATGTCACCACTCCAATGAAAGCCGTTCTACTCCCTTGAGTAGCGATTGAATTGCAGGCTCGTTGGCGCCCCTCTCGTTCTGCACCTTGCCAGTCTGTCTCATCCTTGTCCAAAACACGGGGCAGTCCTTGCTGTCGCAGTTGATGTTCTCCAACGGCCCAAGTCCAGAACAGCTGCGGCAAATCGCCAGAACTTCTTGCAGCCGCCGCTCCTGCGTAGTTACTCTCGATTGGAGTGTTTGAAGTGATTTTTGAGAGTTCCGACGACAGCGTCGGCAAAGTAAGCTGTCCTTGTGAGAAAACTTTCTCCTGCAAATCAGGCAGTGCTGTGACCTCCAGTACGCATCTATTGTCGTTTTCTTGCCACCCAAGACGGGCGCGTGATGCAGACGTTGGATTTTGGGCACCTCATCGTACCACTGTCGTACATTCGCACCCACAAGGTTGAATATCCGTTCCAGCGGCGGGATCAAGTTCTTGGTGATGTAGTACTCGGCGTCCAATCGCCAGTGTGGGTTACTGAGAAGCTCCTCGGGCGCAACACACCGATCCGTTAGTTTTGCCCCGGGCGCTCCCGTGATGACAACGTATGGGACTCGTTCACCATACTGCGGTTCGGCCCGCGCATCTTGTAGCATTCGCTTTGTGCTGATCAGCGCCCCGGCGGGCGTTGGCCCTTTGTCGGAATACGTGCCCAGACGCACCTCCTTTGCGAAACAAAAGTCTTGGACTGAGACATTGTTGCTCATAATCTTTTTGCACTGTTTCTGGAAGTATTGTTTAATGCGACTGAGGTCCGCTGTTTCAAATAGGAGCCTGAGAGCTTTTTCTTCGATTTTCTGCTCCGCTGGTGTTCCGTCGCGTCTGACTGTTTCGATCCCCTTTGCATCAAACTCTGGTTCTACTTGTTCGGGACTCTCGTACTTGTAGCCGACGTAGCGTTTTTTGGCAAGAAGAACGCATGGGTGGTAGACTTTTTCAAATTTTAATTTGATGGGCTTGGGGTTCATCTCTGTGACAGATTTGGCGATTTCATTGCCAATTTCGAATGCCTGATCCTTAGTTCTTCCCTTTAAATAGACAAACAAGCTGTCTGTGTCGCCGTACACAACCTCGGCACCCCATCTCTCCACTGAGTGGATGAAAGCCGCTGCTCTCTCTAGAGTCTCACGTCCGGTTTGCACAATACTATCTGCAATCTCTGAACAAGGCATACGTCCAGAAAATGATGCAGAGGTGTATCCGTATGTGACGTTGGCCAACAACTTTAACGCAAGTTGCCGATTGTTTAAAAGCTGTTGCAGCGTCTTGTCGCTTTTGTCTTGCTTCATGCCACTCTTGACCATGATGCGAGTCTCCAATATCTCGGTAAGCATCTTTGCCAAGGTTGACTTGCGGATCTCCGGTTTCACGTACATCATGCCGTTGGGGGAGATGTTGATTTGATCCTCAAGCAACGCCAACACACCTTGCTGGCGCCGGTATTCTGTGAAACCCATCTTGTTCATGCCCCTCCAATCCGTGACTCGTCCCAAGAATGTCGAGTAACAGTAGTTGTACGCGATCATGACGCTAGGATAAAGGCTCTGGAAGTCTAGGACTAATAGAGGGCTGTTGTAGAATTCACTCCGAGGTTCCATGACGAGTGGGAGGCATTCGAGTGCATTTTGACCACCGACCTGCTTGCGGCTGGGAGACACGAGCATGAAGTTTTCCGGTTTTGCGATCCTGAACATGATGGATTCAACCTTGAACTGGGATCCTCGCGAAAATACCGAGAAGAAATCAACGCCCAGCAGGCGAGCCTGTTCGCTCGTTCTTGCGACCAGCTCATTGGCCTCAAGGATCTCAATGTCCAGCCTCGATCTGCCTTCATAATACTTGAGTAGCTGACTTAGATCACTGGGCTTTCCACTCTTGTACCAAGTCGTTAACACCTTCCAAGGGTAGTGGGGAATACGGCGGTGGAGCAGATGCCAAACAACATTTTCCATTGTGTACTGGAGAAGGTTCAGCTCGCCTCGCATCGCTCTCCAAATGTTGATCATGTGTCTTCCCGTGACGCGAATGGTGGAGGTGGTATTGAAGCCCCATCGGTCATTCTCTTTGCCAAAACTCCCATGTGATTCCGTTTTCATGCGAGAAAATTCGTCGCATAGATTGTAGTCATATTTTAGCCTTGCTCTCTCGATCAAGTAGCCCCACGAGCTTCCATGTACCTCATATCCGGTGAGGATATCGGGATCATGAGTTCGCACAATTTCAACCATTCGGACGATTAAATCGAGTTCGGAACTTTCCTCGGCCACCTCGGCAGCAGTTTGGCGTTTTATCTGCCGCTGCAGGTTGCCGTCGCTAGACAGCACGAGGATACCCGACTGAATCAGGTCTGATGAGTTTTGGCTATCAAGTACAGTTTCGTCGGATTTAAAGGCCCAAAAAATGCATTGGACCTCGTCCTCCTCGGGATTGGGGACAAACTTGCCACGAGTGTTGACATGAAGCTCCAAGCTCATGGTGCTCATGTATTGAGTTTCGTGTTCAACGCTCGTTAACTTTGTTGACCTTGCATACTTGAAGTCGTACTTCGACTTGGGTGTTGGTCCATCAATCTGTGAAAGATACTCTCTTGGAGTGGGTAAGCAACTAGAACTTGGATCCGTTGCGTGGCGTGTCTTCGCTAGCCACCAATTCTCTACCTCATCATAGGTCGGAGGCGGAATTGCAATCTCCCAGTGTTTGGTTTTGCACTCTTTCCTCTGTTTCTTGTATTCACGACGCATTTCTGCCTTGGTAAGGCCGGTGTCGTGTTTGAGGCCATAATTTGCCGCAGAAGTGGCTGTTGGATCAAAGTCAGGCAAAAAGCGAAGGGTATTGCTTTCAAGTTTGAATTGTCGACCAGCGTATTCCCGTACTCGCGCAGGTACATCCTTTTCGCGGCTGTAGTAGGCATCCTGATATATTACATCTGGAAGATCGTAATCTTGCATGGACGAAGCCACATCAGCGGCCGTGGGTGGGGGTACTGAATATATTAGGGTTTGCGAATCCGATAAACTTCTAATGGCTTCTTGGATTTTGGTTTGCGAATTGTCTTGGATTTCAAAATCAAGATCAGATGATGTTATAGACGAGAATATAAACGAATCTTCGGCGTCCGCTCCACCTTGACTTGCAGCCAAGTTGAAGGATACATGCTTGGTAAACCCACCGTCGTAACTTTGTTGGGATGATGATAGTTGGCTTGATTGACTCGATTGACTCTTTTGACTAAGACGGAGTTTTGTATTAGGATCGTTGTGATCCTTTACTATAGCAAACTTTAATGTTCGATTAGAATTAGAAGAAAGTTCTATCCTTTTAGTTGGCAAAGAAGGGCTTTCTGGAGTAGAGGACTCTTTGGGCGGCGATTCAGCTTGGCTGGGTGGATATTCTTCTTCTTCCTCAGGTGTTGATTCGTATTCATCAACAGGTGAGTCGTATAACTTGACTCGCTTGGATGGGTGGGGGGTTGATGCCAACGATGACAAATCTTTCTCGCACGTTTCCTCCTCAGTGATATCAACACTCTCTGCAGTTGGTGGTCGTTTATCCAGGCGGTTTTGTACGGCAAAATCAACAAGCTGCTGAGGAATCGGTATGTCGGGAAGGCTGTCAATATCTTGGCCAATGTCATAAATCCCCATGGCCTTGAGCTCTTCTTTTGAGAAATTACGCGCGCCTTTGTTGGACTGAAGCGGTCTATTTCTGGAAGCGACATTTTTGCCCTCTCTTGATAGGAGCGCTGTAAAAGCTTCATCGTCTGATGAATTTGGGAAGTACTCGTCGTGGCTATGCTGGGTTTGGAGAACACCTCGCTCATCAACCTCAATACTACTTGCAGGGTCTTGCCCTGCATCATCTATATCGGATTGAAGGCCAAGAGCTGATATGAGATTTGATGGGAAGAGGTCTTCAACCGACTTGAGAGCAGTTTTGACAGACTGCTCAAGTGGCAAGGGCTCCACAAAAGTAGCAAATTCGAGATCAGGCAGTTTTTGAGACTCTCTCTCCGCAATTATCAAGTCTCGAATCTGGTCTCGATATTCTTCCTCATGAATCCAATTTTGTGATTGAGAGCATGGAGAATCGGCGGACATTGAAACGAGCACTTCAGGAGGAAAGGGGCTGCTGTTTTGGCTTGAATGATGCATCTGACGCTTCCGTCTCCTGGTCTCATCTTCCCAGAGACCTGCCATGCTGTGCACGAACTTGAGGTCATCTGAGATGGGGTTGGTCCGCTCTGTAAAATCATGATGTAGGAGTCGTTCTTTGACTAGGTTCCGGTTGGTGATGTGCTGAACACAAATATCCACCTCAACTGAACAGTGACTGGCCCTGGGCAAGTTGACTTCATTAGTGATGGCGTGATCTGGTATGGAGCGGCTGTGCCAAATATGAACCGAGTTTGAGTCTTGGTTATATCTAGGGACAGGTGATCGAAAATACGTGGTTGAGGAGTTGACATAATCACACCCATACAAGTTGTAATCCGCCATAAACTGAAGCAAATATTCAAGATGGGCTTCATAGGGCTGAAACTTGTGTTTCATAATGACACCTTGTTGAAGGAGGTCTGCCAATCTTGTCATGACGATGGGATTGAACATGTATATCTTCAAGTAGAACCGATAGCCCACATGAAAGCCATAAAAGGGGATACCCTTGACGAGGGTGATGCGAGCGACAAATTTCGCAATATTTCCATGTTTATCTTGGCGATAGCTGACAGCTAGAGCATGATCGATGGACAAATGGAGACGATAGATGTAGGAACCGACTTGAACAAGGTCAGTAAGTCCCAACTAATGTCATCATGGCTCAACTACCTTCGTCAGGATCTAAGCCTCCTTCGTACTCTACATACAAGTACGGAAAGGCACCGTGTATATGCGCACAGACTTTTTGGCCTGTCTCTGTTGACCCAAAGATTCTGATAACAGGAACCTTAGGCCCATTGGCAATATGCCTTGGTTGAACATCATTGCGGAGTTGTGGATCAAATCGAGTGGGCGTGGCCTGGTAATGATCGATACAATTCAGTCTAACCCGGAACGAATCCATGTTCCTTAGGGTTCCGCTCCATTAGGACCGTTTCATTAGGATTTGAGCGCACATTCGGCCTAAAGAACAGCAGGCGTGCCGGCGCACTCTTTCATTCATCGCTCATTATTCACATGCGACCTGCATGACGCGCGCGGCGTTACCCTTGTCCTTCGCGAAGTCACGTGATGATAAGCACTTATCAAGAAACTTCGTCAGAATGCGCCAAGCATCTTTCGCTGCCCTGTGCCTCGTCCAAGAACAGCAACGGACTCTCGCCTTGATTTACTATTGCTTCCTGACAGTTTCTGGAGTTCATCTCCTGGAGATCGCCGCTCCTTCTACTTCAGTTCAAACACTATCCTCTTTTTTTTTTAACCCCGCGCCTCGTCATTAAAATCTTGATTGAAGCAACCATGCCACCCCCGAAACCGCCCGTTGGAGCTGGCGCAGCCTCGAAGGAAGAAAACATTTACATCCCGTCCTTTATTAGTAAACGCCCATTCTACGCTGGCGAAGAAGGCGACGATAACGATTACCTCAAACATCAGCGTCGCGAGGAGAAGAACGAGAAGTCGCAATGGTATGATCGCGGAAAAAAGGCCGGTCCTGCCGCGACCAAATATCGGAAGGGTGCATGCGAGAACTGCGGTGCAATGACACACAAAGCAAAGGACTGCTTAAGTCGACCCAGAGCGAAAGGCGCCAAATGGACGGGAAAAGATATTCAGGCCGATGAGAAGATTCAGGACGTTAATATGGGATGGGACGCCAAGAGAGATCGATGGAACGGCTACGATACCAAGGAGTATCGGCACGTGGTGGATGAATACAACACAATGGAAACGTTGCGGAAAAAGGCCCAAGGCGGTCCCGCAGAGGATGAAGAAAAGGATGACGGAGACAAATATGCCGACGAGAACGATATGAGCAAACATCAGAGCACAGCGACCCGGCAGCTACGAATTCGTGAAGATACCGCTAAATATCTTCTGAATCTTGATCTCGAGTCCGCTAAATACGACCCTAAGACGAGATCATTGGTTGATGGTGGTGCCACAGCTGACAAGGCCGCTGATGTGTTTGCTGAAGAAGGGTTTATGCGATCCTCTGGCGATGCTGGCGAGTTTGAAAAGGCACAGAGATACGCGTGGGAGGCGCAAGAGAGGAAGGGCGACACCAGCCAGCATCTTCAAGCTAACCCTACGGCGGGAGAGTACTACCGCAAGGTGGAGAGAGAAGCTGCTGAAGTGAAACGAGCTGAGAGAGAAGCGATGTTGATGGACAAGTATGGCGCAGACCAAAAGGCGATGCCAGCTGCTCTCCGCAACATGACTGTCACAGAGTCTGAGAGATTTGTTGAGTACGACGAAGCTGGCTTGATCAAGGGGGCGCCGCTGAAGGCGGCCAAATCGAAATATGCCGAGGACGTGTATATCAATAATCACTCTTCGGTCTGGGGGAGCTGGTGGTCCAACTTCAAGTGGGGATACGCCTGCTGCCACTCTTTCGTCAGGAACAGCTACTGCACGGGCGAAGAAGGCAAGGCGGCCTGGGAGGCTGCTGAGAGGCAGCGGAGCGGTGCGAACTTGATTGAGGAGAAGCCGGAGGAGGACTCTGAGGTTCTCCTGGCCAAGGAGAAGGAGCAGACGGAACCCGAAGATCCAAAAGCCAAAAAGCGAAGTAGAGAAGAGATGAATGGAGTAACAGAGGAAGAAATGGACCAGTACAGGCGGAAGAGGACAGCGGCAGACGATCCCATGGCCAAAATGCTGGGCAAGGACGAACTTCTTACATAGCGCTGCACTTTACAGTTCAAAGAAATATTTTCTCATTACAAGCACCTGAATGTGTCGTGTGACAGGGGCGAAGGGCATGGGTTGATTCACAAGGACACGGAGGACTAGTGTATTTGGACGGGCATTGAATCTCGTTGAAACTCATGTACACATACGGGAAGAGGAACTTGGGGCCTTTCTTTTTTGTCGTTACCGTCTGGCGAAATCATTCCATTTTTATCCCCTGGCCAACGCCGCAAGCTATGAAGAGAATCCCCTTCCCATGAGTGGTATTCCGCCCCCAACAGCCCTAGATACGTAGGAGAACCGTTAATGTACAATTTGGTACATTTACTCGTCATCCTCCTCCTCGCCCTCGCCGTCAGCACCCTCGCTGGCCTTGGCCTTCTTTCTGCGGACACGGCCGGGACGACCGCCACCGAAGGGAGAGGTGAGAGCAAAGTCAATGTGCTTCTGGGAGTCGAGACGGACGATAAAAGAAGGAACGTTGACAATCTGCTTGCCGACACGGATGTGGCGCTGGCGGATTAGGACACGGGCGTGGTGGATAGACTTGGCAAGACCGAGCTTGTAGACACAGGTCTGAAGGCGGCGCTCCAAGAAATCCTCAATCTTCAGGGCCAGGACGTAATCGAGCTTCATGCGGGACTCGTCGAGAACACCGACACGGACCAGACGGCGAATGAGGGCATTGCCTTCGAAGAGACGCTTAGGGTCCTTCTCGTCGAGGGTAAGAAGCTGACTGCAGAAATTGTCAGAAAATCACATGAGTCAAATTTCATAAACATTCAAGCAAACTCACCGAGCAGCACGACGGATCTTGGACAGAGTCAAACCGACTCGCCAGACCTCACGCTTGTTGCGCAGGCCATACTCTCCGACGAGCTTCAACTCAGAGTCCCTGGGTATAATGTCAGTTCGGATTCACAATCGACTTAAACAGAGACAAGCTCATGTTCAGTGGCCGGTGATTACTGACAATCGAGCAGACTCGAAAGGTCTGCGAGGGACACGAGAAGTCTTCGAATGGGCGCGGGGAGGCATCCTGATACTCTGTTAATTGATGCGCACTGCGGTGCTGTCGTTGGTGGCACTCACTTGACTTGCTCCTGGGTGTTTGGCTGGAGGATGAACTTTTGCACACAAGTTCAGAAAATCGTCAACTTGTGTGGAGGTATTCGGCATATTTTCGTCACGTGCAGCCCTAACCGGGGCAGGAGCCACCACTTTCGCCCTTGCCCTACCAAGCGTGCGAAAAAAAAAAATATCGGATTATCTAGGGTCCGTCCCACACGCCAGTAGCTTTCGAAATCCACAACACCAAGTGAAGGTCTTCACCATCTCTTTCGCCAACCCACGACTACTAATCCCAACCCACCGGCGTTCGCAGCACACGATTCGAGATGGGTCACTCCTACGGAAAGAGAGCGGGCACCCGCGTATGTTCATTCACGAAATTGGACGCCATGACATCTCGCTGATGTTGATTTTAGTATGCCTTCAGCCGGGACTTCCGCCAGAAGGGCATGATCGCCCTGAACACCTACCTTAAGACCTACCAGTGAGCTCCGCTGAAATGTGCGATTTTTCAAGCTTCGGGCTAATTTCTTGTTTCCAGCGTTGGCGACATTGTCGACATCAAGACCAACGGTGCCGTCCAGAAGGGGTAAGATGCCCTTCCAGATACTTTTGCGAAAATCCGCGGCTTGCGACTTTGGCAATCATAAACATGTTCAATGGGCAGGTGGACTGACGAAATGTGATAGTATGCCCTACAAGGTCTACCACGGTAAGACCGGTGTCATCTACAACGTCACCAAGTCCGCCGTCGGTATCATCGTCTACAAGAAGGTCAAGCACCGCTACATCGAGAAGCGCATCAACGTCCGAATCGAGCACATCCAGCCCTCGCGATCACGAGAGGACTTCCTCAAGCGCGTGAAGGCCAACGCTGAGGCCAAGAAGCAGGCCAAGGCCGACGGCGTCGCCGTCCAGATCAAGCGCCAGCCCGTTGGACCCCGACCTGCTCTGACTGTCTCTCTCACCGACACCCCCCCTGAGACTGTCACCCCTCTTCCCTACGAGACCACTATTTAAAAAGCTTGTGCGGGGTTGTGTGGTGCTTGCTTCTTTTTGCTTGGGGTGTTGCGTCCGGATGGGAAAGAACTCTGCATGGCAAGGGCTTGCATTTTGATGTCCATAGGGAATGAGACCAAATGACATCCTTGGGAACAAAACAATTTGTGTAGCTGATGGTTCCAATCTCTGGTGATGTGCGTCCAGCTTTCTGGATGTGAGGGGTTGACATTGGGGTAGTCATATAGACTACTTGCCTTCCCGTTCGTGCCAGCTGCAACTCAATAACGAGAATGCCTAGGGATACCCTTGGTGATATTTCGCACGAAGTCTTGAATCCATGCTCGAGCTTAGTGCACAATGCGCAGGCTTTGTCCTTGGTAAAGCACTGTGAAGAAGTGAGTGTCAGGTGTGCTTGAGTATTTTATTTACGCTTGCACAGCGTTAAGTGTTTCTATAAATGGAATGCATATCCACGAGCTACCCGGAGTTGAACCTGAACGGAAATGGCGAAAGGATCAAGGTGAGAAGAGGAAAAAAAAAATACCCAAGTCCATATCCCCCTGAGGTATATTATTCATCATTGTAACACATCCTTCATTTGTTAAATTTTATTCATTCTCCGTGATAACCGTGTTGTGGGATTGTGGCATGCTTGCTATGAATTCATCCACCTGGTTGTTGAGCATCTGCGAAAGCCAAGGATTTTCTGAGACATCAATTGTGTAATTGGATTTGTACACTCTTCAAGACAGCTTTCCCAAGCTGCTCTTTGATAGAATGGAGCCTGCAAGGCTTCCGTAATTTAATTATCTCCTGAATACAGGCAACAGAATTTAACCTTGATCGTGATCTTCAATTGGCAATGCAAACATGCCGGAAAATCTGTGGCCCGGGCCCAGGAACTCCCCTGCTCCACCCAACCACCTCCAGTCTGTTTGATGCAACAGCTTTGACAGTACGTACCTTATGACGCCTCCCGCTGTCGCGGCCCAGCCACTGACAGCTGTCGCACTCCCAATACAACAACGCCAAGCAGGCTTCATCGCCACGATATTTGTCACAGCTGACGACAACTTTATTTTGCTTGGGCTCTCTATTTAATACATGCGAACCCTTGCCCCTCCAACCTCCCCCGCCTGTTCATACCCCCTTTCCGCGCTGTACACACACTTGGACGTCGGCGGCGTCGGCCCACGACTTCTGTCTCGTGATCCCAGGGGCTCCCCCTCCATCATCCTAACGTCACATTTGCTCGGCCACCCGGAGACAAACATCTCCCCATTCATACTCTGAACAGCCTCGCGGAGCTCCTCTGCCCAGAAACGCAACCATGGCTACCGTGCGTGGCATGGAACACACCAAGTTCGTGAATCGCTGTTGCGCCGGACGAGGCGGATGCTAACTTCACCTCCCGCGCAGGACCGACCAAGAGTTGGCTATTAACATCAAGAAAGCCACAAATCCCGAAGAGATATCCCCCAAGCGTAAGCATGTGCGAGCATGTATCGTTTACACCTGGGACCACAGGTCCTCGGCCGCCTTCTGGGCTGGCATCAAGGTGTATGTCCAACCGGCTTCTCGGAAGCGCCCAGCGTCGCTAACCCCTCCGATTACAGGCAGCCGATCCTTGCCGACGAAGTCCAGACGTTCAAGGCCCTTATTACCATTCACAAGGTCCTCCAGGAAGGCCACCCAACTGCTCTGAAGGAGGCAATGGCCAACCGCGGCTGGATTGACAGCCTCAACCGTGGCATGGCGGGTGAAGGAATGCGCGGTTACGGACCTCTAATTCGCGAATACGTTTACTACCTTCTCGCAAAGCTTTCTTTTCACCACCAACACCCCGAATTCAACGGAACGTTCGAGTACGAAGAGTATCTCAGCTTGAAAGCCATCAATGACCCCAATGAGGGTTATGAGACCATCAGCGACCTGATGGTGCTCCAAGACAAGATCGAGCAGTTCCAGAAGCTCATCTTTTCCCACTTTAGGAACGTTGGCAACAATGAATGCCGTATCGCTGCTCTGGTTCCCCTTGTGCAGGAGAGTTATGGCATTTACAAGTTCATCACGAGCATGCTTCGAGCAATGCATACCAGTGAGCCCCTCTCTCCCTGTGACTAAGAAGAATACATGTTAATAGTATGCAGCAACCGGCGACGATGACGCTCTTGAACCCCTGCGACAGCGTTACAATGCCCAGCATTACCGCCTCGTTAAATTTTACTACGAGTGCTCCAACCTCCGATACCTCACAAGTCTGATTACAATCCCAAAGCTGCCTCAAGATCCGCCCAACCTCTTGTCTGAAGATGACGATGCGCCCGCTCTCCCCGCCCGACCGAAGCAGGAAATCGAACGAAAGCCGTCTCCGCCCCCGGCACCTAAGAACGATGAGCCCGACGAGATGAACGAGTTTTGGAAGAGCGAGATCGACCGCCAGAACCGCGAGTACGAGGAGCAGCAGCGTGTGCTAGAGGAGCGCCAGCAGCAAGCACTCCTGGCCCAACAGCAGGCACAGCTTCAGGCACAGCGGGAGTTTGAGGAGCAGCAGCGTCTCCTAATGGAGCAGCAGCAGCGGGAGCAGGAAGCCCTCCTTGCTCAGCAAGCACAGTGGCAAACCCAAGGCCGTCTTGCTGAGCTGGAGCGGGAAAACCTGAATGCGCGCGCTCAGTACGAACGAGACCAGCTCATGCTCCAACAGTACGATCAGCGTGTCAAGGCGCTTGAGAGTGAGCTGTCGCAGATCCAGAACAGCCTCGGCCAGCAGATGACGAGCAAGGATGACCAGATCCGCGCATTGCAGGAGCAGGTCAACACCTGGAGGACCAAGTACGAGGCCCTCGCCAAGCTGTACTCGCAGCTTCGACACGAGCACCTTGATCTCCTCCAGAAGTTCAAGGCGGTTCAACTCAAGGCCGCAAGTGCTCAGGAGGCCATCGACCGACGAGAGAAGCTGGAGCGTGAGATTAAAACCAAGAACCTGGAACTGGCCGACATGATTCGCGAGCGTGACCGAGCACTTCACGACAAGGACCGCCAGAGTGGCAGCAACAAGGACGAGCTGGAAAAGCTTCGACGTGAGCTCCGCATGGCCATGGACCGGGCAGACAACTTGGAGCGCAGCAAGGGCAATGAGCTGTCCACCATGTTGGCCAAATACAACCGCGAGATGGCCGACCTGGAGGAGGCCCTCCGCAACAAATCTCGAGCTCTCGAGGATGCTCAGGGCAGGGTCAATGATGGTAACTCTGACCTCGAACAGCTTCTCCGAGACAAGGAGGAGGAGCTTGAGGTGTACAAGGCGGGTATGGATCAGACGCTGCTGGAGCTCAGTGAACTCCAGCAGAATCAAGGCGAGACGGACAATGCCCTCGATGGGCAGATTGATGCTCTCATCATGGCCAACCTGGATAAAATCAACGACATTATCGACTCGGTCCTTCAGGCCGGTGTTTCTCGCGTCGACGATGCACTCTACGAACTGGACTCCTCCATGCAGGCTGGTAACCAAAACGCATCCCCTTCATTTGTCCTATCTCAAATCGAAAAGGCATCAGCCAGTGCCATGGAATTTGCCACGGCATTTAACAACTTTATCGCCGACGGCCCCAACAGCACGCACGCCGAGCTGATTAAGAATATCAACGTTTTCTCGGGGGCTATTGCGGATGTGTGCAGCAACAGCAAGGGCCTGACCCGTCTGGCAACCGATGACAAAAAGACAGATGCGATGATAAATGGTGCCAGACAGTCGGCGCTGTCAACTGTGCAGTTCTTCCGTGGTCTGCAGAGCTTCAGGCTCGAGGGTATGGATCCTCTCCAGAAGACGGACGTGGTCATCAACAGCAACAATGACGTGCAAATGAACCTGCAAAAGCTCAACAAGCTGGTTGAGTCGTTCGCGCCAGGGTTTGGAAAGCTCATGAACAACAAGGGGGATTTGGGCGACCTCGTCGACCAGGAGCTGAGCAAGGCAGCCGATGCCATCGCTGCGGCAGCCGCACGCCTGGCCAAGCTCAGGAACAAACCTCGAGATGGCTACTCAACATACGAGCTCAAGGTTCACGACTCGATCCTGGACGCGGCCACAGCCATCACCAACGCCATCACGCAGCTGATCCAGGCGGCGAGCGTGACGCAGCAAGAAATCGTGCAGGCGGGCCGGGGATCATCGTCGCGCACAGCCTTCTACAAGAAGAACAACAGGTGGACAGAGGGACTCATCTCGGCCGCCAAGGCGGTGGCGTCGTCAACAAACACGCTCATCGAGACGGCTGACGGTGTAATCTCAAACCGCAACAGCCCCGAGCAGCTGATTGTGGCATCGAACGACGTGGCGGCGTCCACAGCTCAGCTCGTGGCGGCCAGCCGAGTCAAAGCAGGGTTCATGTCCAAGAACCAAGAAAAGCTGGAGCAAGCCAGCAAGGCTGTGGGAGCGGCATGCCGTTCGCTGGTTCGCCAGGTGCAGAGCATGATCAAGGAGCGAAGCCAGGAGGAGGACCAGGTAGACTACACCAAACTTGGAGCACACGAATTCAAGGTGCGGGAAATGGAGCAGCAGGTGAGTTTCCATTGGATAAAGCAGAGCCCGGAGAACAGCGGGCATAACGGTTGCCCAACGCGGCAAGGCGTCTGCTACAGGAACGAGACTAACGCAGCCATGACAGGTCGAGATCCTCCAATTAGAAAACGCGCTCACGGCGGCACGGCATCGCCTGGGAGAGATGAGGAAGATCTCTTACCAAGAAGATTAGAGCTAAAGCATGTGGCGGCGCGTTGGATGGTAAAGCTAGTTGTCTTGGAGCAAAGCGCGCGCGGGATTGACGCGGCCATAGCAATCGGGACAGTGTGCAAAACAGGGTGGCATGGTGTAATTAGAATGGGTGTGCTTCTTGGACCTGTCGTTGGTTCCAACACTCGGCGGAACCGAAATGATTCCTTTTCCCAACTCTTGTTCAATCCGATCCCTCATTCTGATGCGTGTGCCAAGGTGCATGGCGTTAGGTATAAGCCTAGACGTGTCTTGGCAAAAGTCAAGCCTGATGCTTGGAGAACGAGTCGGCACCATCCCAGCATTCACTGGCACCACCAGTATCTAAAACATGTACCCCAAGATACACAAAGGGACTCTGTGCAGCCCAGTCATAAACCAGACCTCATGCACTAAATATCTCGCGAACATGTGGGGTTCCTCGTACATGTGGTTCTGATTGGTGTTGTTGCTGGACCTCAATGATAAACATAAGCGCGCAGCTTGCACCAAGTAAATGCCGCCAGTCTGTTCTCCATCGCAATCGCAAGGCAATAACGTCGGACATAATCTTCACGCCGACAGGGTCGAACCAGGCTGTTGGCGGCTAGCTTCGATCCCTCATGTATCAAACGTCATTTATTTGCAAAATCAAGCTTATTCAACTAAACGTTCGCTTTGAACTCGGATCTAAATGCCCACAAACCCAGAGAGCAAGACTCGTTTGGCTCGGGGAGTATCACCAACAACGGTCTCTGTTTGCCTAGTGACGAACCAAAGCCCGACACACCTCGAGAAGCCCCTGACAAGGATTGCGTTTGTATATTAGCAGAACGAAGTTAATGTGCTTCCCCTTTTACTAAAGCATGCTCTCTAACACGGGTCGCAATTGAGAAGTATGACTAAACTTGATGATGAAGCCCTCCCCCCATCCCCCGCAAACCGTGCGCGATCTCTTTACTTTTGGTGGTTTTTGGAAAACCCGTCAAAACCCAATCGTCTCAAGCCCCGCCGTGCTCTGATAAGTTGTAAATATACGTCATTCCTTCTGTTCTCGCTTCGTTCACCCAGTAAGAAGCGACAGAAGCGGTAGTTACGAGCAACCAAAGCTCTAGCGTAAAAAAAGCCGCCAAAGCAATATTGGATGTCCCTTCTTTCACCATCCCGAAACCCTTCGGCCAGAGGATCGATGCCGTTTAACCACAATCTGCATAGCACAGTCAAGCATCTCGTTAAATAAAATGTGCCGACGGGCAAAAAAATGCTGCCGTTTTGACTCACAGCCGGGTGACTGGCCACAAACGCGGCGGGCGCTTAAGCTCGTTTACCGTTTTTGAAACAGTCCCTTCCCCACTCGGCTGGCATGACACTGTAGGTGGCGTCAATCACGAACAAGGTGTGAACACCATCTCTCCGGCAGGAGGGTGGAATTTGGACCACGCCAGGGACTACGGAGTTTATGCAGCACTAACTGGGAGTAGTGGGGGAAAGCCACCTGGGGATTTGGGGCTCTTGGCGGTCGATCAGAGGCTGCTAAAAACGGAAAGCTGGCCCTGGTCCCCTCTGGCTTCCTCTGGCTTGACAGGCCAGCCTGGGCGGGCCGGGGTGGAGGCGATGGCGGCAGCCAAGCGAAGCACGAAGGACGGCGGAGGGGGAAGACTGCCAGCACTTCAGCTTCATTCCGCACACGCCACCATCTGCCTCGTGCGGGCACCTCTTCCCCTGGCTGCGAAGTGAAGTGAGGTATGGGTGAAGTGAGACTGAACTTGAAGCCCCACATAATTCCACCATCTTGATACCAAAGTGAGATGGAGCTAGCTAATTGTTTGCGCGTTTGGCCTGCAAACCCCACTTGGCGAGCTGGCATTGGGATCATGACGGTGCCTCACACAAGAGATGGAAATCGCAAGAAGTATCAGCCCAGTCATCAAGTGGTGCACGTAAAAAAAATTGCCCAAAAAAAAACAATACATTCTTTAGAATAATACAACTCGTCGTCGATGGTCAAGCTGAGGCCATCTGTGGCATGCCTAGTGATCCGAGTGCTCCCCGATGTTCCTTAATAAACCTCCTCCATGGTATCATTCTCCTGTCTCTCCATATCATGATGAGAAAATTCACAGACTCTCATAGCCTTTCAAACTGAAGCTCCATCTCGGTATCATATTCCATGTCTCGTAGGAAGCCTGCGACTGTGAAGTGTTAGACCATTTGAAGCCCAAGTGTGATACTGCAGCTCACTTCGATTACCTTCTGATCGCCTGTACCTAATAGTGGCGTCAATGCCAAAAGGGCCGTGGATGCCCGGGGATTAACAGGCCGAAATTTAAGGAAAGGGAACCTGGTCGTCCATCACACTCTGTTGAATACGTCGTACTTCTTCTTCTGGGAGCTGAGTCCAGGATGGCCATCCTTGAGGTGGTACAACAGTACTGGCCTGACCCCCATTTGTCATCGTTGGAACCTGGATACCCATATTGTGGAAGTTGGTAGGCTGCATTATAGGTTGCATGTTCATCATTGCCATCTCAGAAACCGGTGCGTGGGTGGATTGAAAGCCCATGGGATAGCCATAAACTGGGGGCATTTGGGGGAGGACAAGCCAGTTTTCGTCTCCAGATACATTATTGTGTCCTTGGTTGCCATTCTGCATCATCATCATCTGAAAATTTTGGTCCTGCATCATTTCAACCATGGCTGCCGCGTCTGCTTTAGTAGGAAGACCACGAGTGCGAGCCATCGCCTGCGGTTGGGGGTTGTTCGAGTCCTTCATGGCTGCATGGTCCACAGATTGCTGAAATGGTTGATGTTCGACAGATAGAGTATTGGCGAGATTACCGGACTGGCCATCAAGCGTTCCGGAGGAAGGAAATCCTTCGGTGGTTTCAGGAATCGTGTACATCTCTTTCCCATGTGTCAAAGACCTGGTAATGCGATACGCTTAAGCACTTGGAAAATAAATGACTTACCAGCTTTGTACTCATAGACAATGTTTTTCGCATGCTGGTCAACATCTTCCAAAGTACGCAATGGACGAAATTGATGATCCTTGACCTCAGTCAAGACATTGCTGTCTGGGGCAAAACAATGATATGATGCTGTAAATGTTTCCGCAGTGTTCGCAGACAAGTTCCAGTAACCACCTGGCTGAGTACGGAGACCGTCAAGTGCGGGGCCATTCAGAAAATATTCGATGGTTGTAATGGGATCATTGGGTAACTGGTCGTTGCGCGACATGTCGGAAGACATTGTAACAGAGAAGTCAAATGACGTGCTGTGGTTTCAGAAGGAAGGGTTTCCAGAATAGCTAACAAAAAATTGTCTGGATCCAAAGTTTTGTGTCGAAGTTCTCAGTTATGTGAAAAGAAAAAATTTATCTGGAGGCGAAAGAGAGAGGTAGAGGAGAGAAGAAGCGGGTGTGTGGTGAAGAGGGGAATGCTTTGTTTCGCTATGCGTGGTCACACGTCAAAGCAATTGGCGACACCTGCCAAGCACTCAGTAGGTACCTGACTACCAGGCTCCCGAAAAAGGTTTGTGGCTCTGTGCCAAGTAGTCTACAAAACAGGCTAAGTACGCCAACGTCTGATAAGGAGTGAACTGCGAAAGAAAATCTGTTTGTCCAGGTAGTAATTATAAATGCGGGCACATAAATCGGCTGGCGCTTAGACCTTGCGCCCAGATGCTTCAAGTCCTTAACCAGTAATCGATAGATCGTCGTCATTTAGCATATCGACCCGGTCTCACTCTACGGTTTATTCTGTGGTCCCAAGATGAGAATGGCTTCCAGCGACAGCGATTAATGGAAGATACAGGGGGCCACCGATAATGTAAACACTGACTCAACAAGTCAATGGTTTGCAACACTTCTGCAAGCTAGTATGCCGGCCAAATTTACGTTTTGAGAAAGCGCGATGATAAACCAAGGGTGATAAAAATTATGTTTCAATGAAACCCACCACTCAGTATTTCTTTTCTTGAATAAAAATGGAAGGAGAAAGGGGAGTAGGATTAATTATATAATATGAGGGAGATGCACGTTTACGTGGTGAACAGAAATCCCTTACGAAATGCCTCACAAACCTGTCACCGTAAAAATAAAATAAAAAGTTTCAAGTTAGACATACAAAAAAGAATCAAGATGTTGATTGACGGCGATGGTATCAGGCAACCTGATAATATTTCTAAGTATTGAGAGAGTAAGAAGAACCACGGGCCAGTTTCTTATAACCATGAAGCTAGTTAACTTTTTGGCGAACGCGGGGAATCTATGTTCATCTAAGAAGTTTGATGATCAAGTAATGCATGACATGGAGATGAAACAAAATAGTAGCATTACGAAGCCCCAGGATTTCAGCTCATTTCGTCATTTCCGATGTACCTTACCTAAAGGATGGGGGCTTGAATCCGATCTAAAGCCAACTGAGAAGCCTTGCCGTATTTTCACTAGATGTTCTTGGCATCGAGGCGTGAAGGCTAGACACAAACGGCAATACAGTGCCCGCATCTAATATGATTTGTCTCCACGCAAAAGCGGGGTTGGCACGAACCCAACAAAGAAATTCAGAACAACTTCAAACAGGTACGTACCCTCCTGAAGCTACGCCCTCTGCCAGCTGGCTGCCAGTCGTTCGCTTCACGTTGCCTAGATACAAAAAGGCCTTGTTTTTATTACAGGTTCTTCATATTTTTCTCTCCCTCTCAACTTTCCAGAAACTGTGCTCTATTGTGAGAGAGTCTCTTTTTTCAGTCTTTTCGATTCTACTCAATATCCAACCGCACTTGCAAGTACACAGGACATCTCAGTCATGGCTTCCTACGACACTGCGTCAATGTTCAACGCCGAACAACTCGAGTCCATGTGGGGTCAGTTCGCTGATCAAGTTCACCCATTTGGCTATGTCCTCTGCATCGAGGGTGACTTCTACCGTCAATTGGATGATGGCGCCAAGAACTTCATCGCGCTCAAGTTTATGTAAGTTTCTCCTCTCAGAATACACTCCGCCACGTTAACAATCTTTAGGGGGCATATCGCCGAGAATGTCATGTACTGCCGTGATGGTACTGGCAGAGACCGTTTCTTCCTTGGCCCGCCTCGCTTCTTTCTTGCTGGCACTGGAATGCTCATCCAGCATGTTACCTCCAGCGAGGCAATTTGGGTGAAGCGCCCCGAAAAGGACTTCAAACTTCTTTCCCCTATTCCGGCGGATATCAAGAAATCCGTTAGAATTCCACGCCCTCCCAACGCGTACATCCTCTATCGCAAGGACCGCCATCAAATGCTGAAGCAGCTCAACCCGGAAATCACGAACAGTGAGATTTGTAAGTACACACCACCTCATCCTAACTTCCATATTAACATTTTTCAGCCATGGTTCTTGGCCGTGCCTGGAACATGGAGACTCCAGAGACGCGAAAGAAGTACAAGCTCATGGCAGACGAGATCAAGGCTGAGCTCATCAAGAAGCATCCTGACTACAAGTACCGACCTCGCCGCCCATCTGAGAAGAAACGCCGAGGTGTTACTCAGGACGCCCCAAGTGTCGAGTCCACTGAGACCGCTTCTGCTTCCGTCGACGAGAGTGCCAACAACGAAGCCGTCGCTTCCAGCCCTGTCGAAGCCTCTTAAAAGAAATTTCTCTACGTCCACACACGTTTCCTAACGGAACGAAATTCCAGACATCCTCAAGTTATCCTCACAGAATGTGCATGGTGAGTGGGCAAGAGAAGTCATGTTTATGGAAAACAGCTGACCAAAATAGAACCACTCTAGAAACGAATGGTTTTATACTTTTACTCGGGATAGTGTCGCATTTACGACTTGAAGCCAGATTGATGCGTTTTTTCTAAGTATGAACATGATGCGCAGTACCTTCTTCGACTGATGATTTCATGATACCCATGGTACTTGATGCTTCTTCGAATTTGATCTGAAAGTAATGCCAATTTGGCAGAACTTCGTCGCGAGAGGGGCGGGCGGCTTGCAACACACTAAAAACGGAAAAGAAAGAAAAACATTTGTGGGGAGGAGAATGATGTCAAATGTGATTTGAGTTGGCATCGCTAAGTGGTTAATTTTCTCGCCGGCAGAACAGGTTGGCATCGGACGGTTTCGAAATGGCAAAAACACAACTGGAGGATAAGTAACAAGGTTTCTTTGTAACAGTAGAGCAAGCTCAACTTTTTACAGGATGGCAACATGGTTTGCACATCAGATAGGACCACTCGAAATAAAACTGAGATTAGGTAGATCTTTATTTTGTACACTTCTCTGACCACCTGAACTAAGACGCCGATGAACCAGTCCAGTCGCTGCTCCAGATGAATGTTCCGCACCGCCATTCAGAACCCTTCTCCTTCTCCCCCGAGGGGCCAAGAGGCCGTGGACAAACGTAAAATGAGCGGCCTTGTTCCCGATGTCAGCTTTGTTCTGCATCGAAGTGTGCGAGTTGCTTTCAGCACGACAGAGGTCGCCAAGCCGAAGCGCCATCAAAAGTGACTGATCAAGGGGCCACATTGGCCAAATTCAGGACCTCTCAAGACAGATTGGGGGCTTACCGCAATTAACTCCAGGCTTCTTCGTGGTAAGGCTAATGCACGGCTCGTCATGCTCACACCGAGGAGCCACCCGTTTACCGAGGAGCTTCGACCAGGACTCTTTTGCTTCGATGGGATCAAACACTCTATCAGGATCTTCATACTTGGGCTCCATTGATGAATGCGCTCCTTTAGACGGGTTTTGCAGTTGACCAGGCTGCGCGTTTATGGTCTTTGTGGGCGAGGCCGGCGGTCTACCCGAAGTTGCAGTAGCTGGCTTCTCTGGCTGGGGCGCAGGGGTCTTGGGCTTGAAGAATCCTTGCAGAGTCCTTTGACCAGAGCTTGCTTTGTTCTTGGCATCAGTGTGATTTGACGATGATTTGCTCCTCTTCAAAGACCGGGTTGGCGCTTTGTCGTTGGTCTCCGCAAGCCGCTTCGGGGTGGGCCGCGGGGCCAACTTGGTAGAATCATCAACGGCACCGCTGTGCGAGTCTGAACTCTCGTTGATTGTTGGGGTATTGGTAGACGTGTCAGAGCCGGCTAAAGTTTGTTGGTTTTGGCCAGCTTTTTTCGCGAACATGTCACGAATACTTTGCCGGCGGTCAAATTCTGGTATCAGCCTCGCAGACAAAGGAAGTAGATCCTTTGGTGCCCATTCTCTAAGACGCTGTCCATCTCGAAACATACCGGAGGGGTTCATGAGGTCAGAGAGGGCATGTTCGTTGTCATTCATCCTCACCTTGTCCGTCATGGTTGCAAATACGGGGCAGTGATCAGATCCCATCAACCCTTCCTGGATATTAGAAAAACCGAACCAGTCCTTGATACCGTCGCTACATAAGACGTAGTCAATCCGGCTGCCGTTGTTGGCCGGTCGCGTGTTTCGTTTCGTATCCCAGCATGTATTCATTCCCTCTCTTTCCGGGTGAAAGCATCTGCACAGATCCCATAACACAGGGTTTTCTCGGCCTTCATCTCGCTTTCCAACAACTGTGCCCTCAAAGACAAGATGGTTGAACAATCGACGAGCAGGTGCGCTCATCCAATCCTCCGTGCTCACACCCTCTTTGCGAAGCATCTCTGGCACGTTGGTAGAGTCGATTTCAGAACGAATAATGTTCAAATCGCCGGTGAGAATAACTTGCTTGCCTTCAGCCACAAGATTCCTGATGCGCACGTCAAGCGCCTGAAGAAACCCGAGGCGAAACTCGTCTCGGGACTCGTCACGATTGGCAGGACTATAGACGCCAAATAGTACGAAAGCGGGAAATTCGAGGATTACGCAGCGGCCCTCGGAATCAAGAGTTGATTCATCCACAGTCCCGTCCAGTTGCCCAGGACGAGGATAGCCACCAATTTGCTGTTCTTGTGGAAGGTCGCGAAACTTTGTGGTGGACTTGGGCGCTGTGAGTACGCCAGTGACACCCTCCTCCGCTCTTATCGGTGCGCACTTCGCGTTTCGTGTATAAATAGCAACTCCAGAGTATCCTAGCGGGCTCTGTTAGATGGCAACAATGACACGGCGTAAGCTATACCTTTTTTGTACTTTGGGAGGCTAAAGAAGACGTCCCACCCAGGCACGAGAACCATGTCATCTCGCAAATCCTTTCTCTGAATCTTGGTTTCTTGCATGATGACAATGTCGGCCTCCAAGATGTCGAACATTGCCTATGAAATTAGCGTTGACGAGAATTTTAGTTCAAGTTGAACGGCCTACCTCAAATGTCCGTTTCTCTCTCCATGGTTGGTATCCGAACGGGTTTCTGGGAAGGCAAGATTATTAAGAAGCTTCAGAACTTGGTTTAAAAGAGATACGAACCTAATCCCGTTCACTAGAGGTGTAATTAGTCAGTGGCGACTCTTGGAAAAGAAAGAAGAAAGATAAGCTCACCATTCCAGGTGGTAATGCGGAAAGGCATTTTCGGCTTTTATCCAAGACAGCACAGGTGGAAAACGGAAAATGGCAAATGCAGCGTCACAGAAGTGTCCCCGAGCCTTTGAAACCTCATTTCTGGGAAAACGCTCAACGTGTTAGGTGGTAATTGAAAGGTTGAAGTGCGATGGCTCAACCACGGCCAAGTGCAAAGGTGAGATGTTGACGTATTAGGGCCTAAGGCGCCCTCTTGAAAAACAGAATGAAAGGCATGAAATCATTCAACAGGTGGGAAAACGCGCAGTCTACAATAATGCAAGCGTTAGAGACAGCCAGAGTTATCGTGTAAGCCACGACACGGTCAACAGAATCCCCAATGACGCCTGTGGCCCCACCTCGCGATGGCAATGGGGCGGACTGCGCGCCGAAAGCACGACATCACGTGCGCACTGGATTGCAGGGCAAATTTTTAGGTACCTGACAATTGAGGCAGCAGTGATTGGCGGCTTCAACCGAGCTTCGACCAAGAATGACCTGATCTCCTCCGTTTGCCGCAACCCTCATCCTGTCAACGAACAACGTCGCCCACGATGTCCGCCGCCCGACAGCTTACCCGCACCGTCCCGCGCTTCGCTGCGCAGCTGCGCGCTCCCGCCCAGCGCCGCCTCGCCAGCTCCGCTACCGAGAACGCCTTCATCAAGGAGCGCCAGCACATCAAGGAGCACGCCTCCGGCACCACTGGTGAGTTTGGGGGAAATGACACCACGCCGGGTCAATTGGGGGGGATTGATGTGATTGCTAACGCCCCTTTGCAGAGCTCTGGAGGAAGATCTCCATCTTGTACGTCCCCCTTCGGTCGATTGAGTGAATTTACAAGCCGAGGCGTCGGCTTCGGGTATCCGGACGACGATGGCGCTGCGGCAGATTGTTGAATTGCGACGAGATGGCTAACATTGTTCGAAGCGGCGTCATCCCCGCCCTCGCCCTTTCCGGCGCCAACGCCTACTGGCTCTGGAACGAGCACTGGGACCACTGGAACCACATGCCTCCTCTGGAGGAGCGCACCGAGTACTCTTACCAGAACATCCGCACCAAGAACTTCCAGTGGGGCAACGGTGACAAGGTGAGTCGTGGACCTCCTCCCCTTAATTGGCATATTACGTGCGTGTTTGCTAACATTATTTCAGAGTCTCTTGTAAGTTTTGAACCCGCGGGCGTAAACGCCCCTCAAAACGCACGCATGAAGCCGACGACGACAATAATGATACCCCGTGGACGGATGATGCTAACTATTCTGCAGCTGGAACGACAGCGTCAACTACCACAACTCTAACAAGGTTGCCTAAGCTTGGATCTTGGAATTGAGGTCATGCGATAGACAAGTGATGGACCACTCCCCCGGGAGGCACATTGTACATGTTTCCTAGACTCGAATTGACAGATTATTACTCTCGCATTGGTTCTTTTGGGTCAATTAGGGCCAATTGGCCTGTGACTGGGCATAGTGGCGTGATTTAGGTTTTACAGAGCTTTGGAATATCGGCAGTCTGGATGAAGCATTTTGGCGAGACGAGCGTAGACCTGGTTTCCTGTGTAGAATTGGCAGCAATAGCTCAACACGCAGCGCCGAACCCGTAGGCTTCCAATTGATGCAGCTAATTTCACTCGTCTGATGATTTCCTAAACAGCCGAGCTTGCATCATCCCACTTTGTATACGGAAGAGAAAAAGTGGGGGTAAACAGCTGATGATTTCTTGCCGAGCGCAAGAAGGACGGAACAAATTTGGACAAAGCGAGAATACCAATCAATTTGTTTGGTTTCTTTGTGAGATCGTCTCATCTGCATTGTCCTACTTTATTGTGTCTATAATCAAGAATTGTCACAATTTGGTAAAATTAAATACTTTTTTTCTTTCTTTTCTTTGAGCGTGATGACGCAGGTGGGAGAGCCCCTCTCCAATTGAAACTACCCTAGACGGACGAAATGGCTCAATGCGATATTCCATCCGGCATTGACTCTCCCTTGGTGTGATATGTGGTGTTTGGGAAATTTCTGTCTGATTATATCTGGTTCTGATGTATTTGGGGTTTGTTTTTAATTCTTTTCTTTGGCTTTTTTATTTTCTATATTTTTTCCTGTCACAAAAATTGCGCCAAAGCAGGCAGACAGCTCACTCAGTTTTGATAATAAACTAGGCGCATTGCTCCAGAGGCACGGCGATTGTTAAACTAAAAAAAAAAAAAACTTATACTAGGCTTGCAAACCCACCAGTTGGATAAAAATTTACATTGGATTCCAAGAGGAAATCCAGCAAACAGCTGTTGTTCAGCATGTCATCCAGATTGCCGATTAGACGGAGCGGTTAGAGCCAATAATTGTGGGGCACGCTCCACGAAAGAAGCGAACTCCTCTACAACTCACCTGCAGCCCCGTCATGAGCAAAAGCGACCACAGCTCGCATTTGAAGACTCGCTAAACGGCACGCAGCTCCGTCTCGCTGCCTCTCTGCCCGCGAAGCCCATGTTAATATCCTGCCTACCCTGAGCCAATTGGGCTCCGCGATCAGAGGAAACGAAAGAAGTACAAAAAAAAGACTTTGACTTGTCCCAGACATCGCATACGCACAGATATACATACACCCGCACACTCTCGCCCACCATGAGGCCAACGCAGCTTCTCTTCTCCAAAAGCTTCCTCAGCCGAAGCATGGACGAGCTGAGACGGCGGACGACGGTCGGTACGCAGCAACGCCGCTGGAAACGTGTGCGCCTGTGCTAACCCGCCCCCCCAAAAGCCCTGAAGATGGAAGGCATCAAGGGTGCGACCGAGCCCCGGCCCCTCTACGATTTCAACACGCCCGAGCTGGTCCGCGACTGCATCGTCATGTCGGACCGATCGATAGGCGGCTTCTCCGAGAGCAACTTCGATCCAGTACCGTCCTCGCCCTCGTCTTCCGCCTCTCCCGCGTCCTACGCCCGCTTCCACGGCTCCATCTCGACCCGGCTCCCCGCCGACCGCCCCAACATCCAGCGCTCCGGCTTCGCGGGCTTCCGCACTCCCGACCAGCGTCCCACCGTCTTCGGCCGCGCCATCTGGGACATTGACCCCTTCGTTTACCTGGCCTTGCGGATAAAGTCCGACGGCCGCGCCTACCTCGTCAACGTCCAGACGGAATCCGTCGAGCCCTCGGACCTGCACCAGCACCGCCTGTTCGCCAAGCGCCCCGGCCAGTGGGAGACGGTGCTAGTGCGGTGGAACGACCTGGTGCGCACCAACCACGGGTTCGTCGTCGAGCCCCAGACCGAGATGCTACGACAAAAGGTGCTGACGGTGGGCGTCGGCCTGACGGATCGCGTCGAGGGCCCCTTTGAGCTGTGCATCGAAAAGGTCTGGGCCACAAACGACCCGACCGAGGGGGAGGTGAGCGGCCAGTCGGACGAGGGCGAGCTGAGGAACCGCAAGGGTGAGAAGATTCGGTGGTGAAGGAAGGAGGAGAAGAACAAACTTACAAGTCAACATGATGCATCGTTTGGCGCATTCAAGGGGTGTCGGATGAAATGATATCAAGACGGGCACGAAGTGTTAAAAAACTATAGATGCTGCCGTCCTATATGACGTGGACAATCTGGGATTGTTTGATGTATTACCCGTCTCGTGTACAAATACAAAATCATAATGAATCTAAACGGACGCTTCTCGGCTCTGCCGTCCTAGTACCGCCTTTTCTTTCATGCTCGTGTTAATCGTCCCGTCATCGCTCATCCCCCTACGCTGAGAGCCTCTGCCGTCTTTTTCAACGATACATATGACGCAGCGTAGTCTGCTGCGAGGACCATGTCTCCCGACAACTTCATAATCATTGCCTTCTTTGCCATGAGCTGGCACTGCTGACCAATGTCCTCGATGCTGGAGTAATGGTCAAACGACTTCTGCACCGCCGTCGCGGCTTTGGTCAAGTACTCTGTTCGCCTCGTTGACTTGCTAGGTTGCTTGCCCGCGAGCCCCATACTTGCGTCTGCGAGGATCGAGTACAGCTGGGCCGTCGTGGCAACGGTATCGCACTCGAGAGATCGCGGGATGGCCGCCGTGAGCATTTGGGAGGCAGCTGCGAACTCGCCCAGCGAGACGAGGATGTTGGCCACGGCACCGATTGCTTGCCAGAGCAAACCGACGAGGCGCGATCTCCAGCAGATGCTGGCAGCCCGCATGGCTATGGTGAATCCTCTTTGCGGACGACCGCACTTGTCTAGAAGAGCCGCCTTCATCAAGAGCAGCCTCACTCTCAGCGCCACATCTCTCTTCTCATCCCGCAGCGTCACGAGCATTTGATTGACCTTGGCGAATGCTGCCTGAAGATCGCCGCGGCGGGTCAGATATTCTATATGGAGTATGTCGACGAGGAAAGCCATTTCGGGCTCCAAGTCATCTGTTTTGGATTGCATGATCTGGAACAGGAGATGATCTGCCCTATCAAGATTGTTATGGCGCAAATCTCTCTGAAGCCTGACGATGGCCCTGTACTTGTACCAATATTGGCTGGGCTTCCAGGACCTCAGGCCGTTTTCATCCAGGGATTCAAACTTGTCCAGCGCATCGTCGTATTTGCCGCGGTCTGCGAGGAGCATCGAGAGCCGGCAGGTGATCTTCAGCTCGTCGTCAAAGATGGAATCAGGCCTGTGGCACCGTAAAAACATGTCGCACGACATGGATGCCAGCTGAGACAGCCCGAGCCGGTCCCAGAGAGCTGCCTCGAGCGAGAGCTTTGAGCCAAACATGTTTTGCATGTTCTTCTCGACAATGACCTGCGAGCTTCGAATCATCGACTCCAGAGCCATGGCAACACTCTCGCCGTTGGCCAGACAAAGCTTGGATTCGCTGAGGAGCACAGAACTCCAGAGCGTCCACATACCCGTTTCCTTGGCCTTGACTCGGAGAAATGCCAGACTCTCCTTGCCGGTTCCAAGCATGCTGTTGGATTCTAGATCCTGAACCAAGTCGGGGTGGGCACGGCCGAAGTGGAACAGCCAGTTTAAGCAAAAGTTGAGGCAAGTCATGTCCCTATTTTCCCTTGCCGTCGTGACTGCTTCCAGCATGGCCGCGACTGCCTCCTCGTGGCAGCCAAAGTCGGCCTGAAGCACAGCCAGGTTCATCAGTGCGTATTGGTAAAAGAGGCGATCTCTATTCTGCATTGTGTAATCGAAATACCGGTGAAGGTAGTCGAATGCCGTGGGATAATCTCCACCTCGCCATGCGTCGAGAAAGCTGATCAAGGTTAGAAGGAGGTGGGACGGGCAGATGGGCGGACAAACGTTAGATAGTGTCTGAGGCTTGGGAGTACAAAGCTGTCGTTGAGCAAGTCGTGAAACTGGTGCCGGACCTCGAGGGGTATTCTGTTTCCGTATTCTAGAGCGTGTTAACTAGGCAAGTTGCGTATCATGGCGAATGGAACTCACTTTGCATTTGTGTAATTTGAAACTCGAGCAACGTCTCGATATCATCGGTGCTGACTGGCAGGGAACTGGTCTCGTCCCCCGTGAGCATGTCTCCGTATGCGACAGACGCCAACCCCATGGCGCCCTTGTGATCCCACTCCTCCTTCTCACCAACCTGCAGCACGTTGTCGAAGCTGAGGCGCCCAAAGCCGGGGACCTTGCGCTTCATGTAAGGCGAGGTGGGCTGCCTGTACCGCACAAAGTTCTTCCACAGCTCGGTGCAGTCGTGAAAGGGCAGACGCTGATACTCGAGGCTCGCCCTTCTGATGAAGGTGGCCAGCGGCGAACTGGGCGACAAGCGCACAGTGTCCTCGTCCACAGGTTCTCCGGCCGCCTCCAGCCGCCTCTTTTCCTCCTTGCTCTTGGCAACCATCTCGGGCAGGTCCTCAAAGAAGGAGTTTAACGAATCCAGCGAGTTGATGCCCCATATCTTTGTGAGGAAGAGGTCCCAAAGCTTCCGGCCGGGCATGGCCATGAGGAAGGGATAGCCTCCCAGGAGCTTCTCAAAGTCCTTGATGGATATGACAATGCCGACTATGCGCTCAGCCTTGGCCCACTGGGATGCATGGTCCGAAGATGTCTTCTTGGGAGGGTGGTCCATGACATGGGTGGCGATGAAGGATAGAACAGGCAAGATAGCCTCGCTCGGCACAAGCCCCTCGATGTAGACCTCGAGGAGGGCGAGCAGGCATATCTTGGCCGGATTCAAGTAACGAGGCATGTTGGGTCGAATTGCTACAAATGGTCAGGACCTATGTTTCTTTGGTTGGAAGCGATTGGCAAACATCAAGTGGGCTGGAGATGCATGGTGGCCCTACGGCAATGATTAAGACGACAAATCCTGTTCACACGGTCCTTCCTCCAAAACGCCTCGCGATGCTATAGAAGTGACGTTCGTGGCGATGGCCAAGAGCGTGTCGTGACTGCGCGTTGAACGGGAATACTTCGGGTGAGCCACGTGACGTCTGTGAGGATGGTGTTGAGCGTGTTGGAGTTGCGTTGTGGATGGGAATAGGGAACACTTCGGGACGACCGGTAAAAGTTCGGAGGATGGATTTCGGCAACTCTCGTTGACTGCACATGATTGGCACTGACGCTGCGCTTCGTCTATCCCTTTGAGGGCCGTAAGCCTGCACCGAGGTATCCCACCTCAAGCACAAGGTAAAAGAATAACAGTATAAAAACGTAATATAACTTTCTACAAATGAAACAACTCCTAATATAGATGGCACTGTATAATTTGAAATAAAATTGCATATCTTCAAATTGGAGGGCTGTGGTTGGCAATGTACTTACTTTGCTTGGTACTTGAGTGCAGGCTTACGGCACTCAAAGGGATAGGCTTCTGCTTAGGTGCACTTGCAAAAACATGTCTAGCGCCCACATGAGTGGACATGAATTTTGAATCTCAGTTTTGTATGAGGAAATTCTGGCGGATGACGCTGTGGCTGGGTGCGGCGTCTGAGAGGCGTTTTGATATGGTTGCTCGAGCTGGGATAATTCGTCGAGCTCATGGATTAGCTGGGTTGGCTGACTGGTGGTTTTTTTAACAAGCGCCTATGATTGGTCAGAGGGACCGAAACAGACAGAGCGGAGCAGAGAAGTTGATTGGAGACAATCTGTGGGGAAATGTGAGACAAGATGGCCTCGTCTCTGTCCAATTACAGATGCTCGTTAACAAGCATAACTGATAACTGATAACTGATAACTGATGAGGGCCTCTCTGTCTGGAAAAAGCCAATCATTGACGTTTGTTAAAAATTGACCGGTGAGCCTGCTTAGCTGGTCCGTGAGCTTGATGAATTATCCCAGCTGGTTTCTTTATCTGTTTTAGTCCCTCTAGCCAATCACAGGTGCTTGTTAAAAAACCACCGGTGAGCTCCTCCAGACGCTGACGTGCTTCGGAAGGCCTAAAATTGCAGTGCAAGATGCCGTTTCGTAATACCCTGGTTGATGATGCCATTGGGCCGGCTCATCATTGACCGGCTTGCTTAAGTCGCCCTCGGGAGAGAGCTCGGAAAGCTGATGCCTTCTGGTTGGCTTGGCCAAGCTGCTCTGAACAAGCCCTGATTCATCATCGCCTCGCTGGGTATTCCGCCACTCATCCTGCCGATGGTGGGTTCTGTGACGTGTTTGCAATGTCTAATGCAAGCCTTTCAGACCCCGATCGTCCTCCACACTCATGAGAAGCGCAATGGACCAAGTGTACACAGAAATCCCGTACGGTAGAGGAACAAGCATGGCTAGTGGACATGGAATCGTGAATGCTGCGCACGTTTTTGCCTAAGATACTCTTGCTAGAGGCACCCAAGCCTTGGGCTTGATGCAACATGATATTCTTGCAAAAGAGATGACAAAGGTCAATTGTTACTGGAGCATATGCACGACGGGGCACTTAAAAAAGCACAAGTAGCAGTATATTTGCACACTGAACTTTAATAATAATTGCCGTGTTCAAACTCGAACTTGTTTTACAAAGCCCGAGGAAGCAAATTTGTCACCAACATCACCATTCGGACGACAATGGCTTGCTTGGCACCCAATAATATCTTGCAGACGGAGAAAAGTTGATGGCTGCCAAGTCAATGTGTAGATGTGGGGCTGACGAGGGAGTGGGGGGGCCGAGAGAAGGTCAGTCGGCGGCGGCATTTGAACTGCTTCTTTCAAGAAGCGAGTGAACCCACCCCTAAGAGATCATAAAGAAGCCACACGCGACCACTCTGGACGATTGGGAAGCTGAAGAACGGTTTGGTTTGTTTCTTCAACTACTAGAACCACACCTTGGGACACACCTTAGGAACTGCTGCTATGCCCAAAATCGCAGCGCACCCTCCAAACAAGAGAGCTGGTTGAGAATTGGAACTGCTGGATTGCCATAGTTTGCTATGCAAGGTAGTGAGAAAGAGCATGCCTGCGATATTGAGAGACTAGGACATGACTAATAAAATAAATACATTGGATGCGATGCATCGTTAAGCAGTTGCACGATGACGAGCCTTCTTATTGCATTAAAATTTAAGCCAAGCCCCAATTTAGGTGTGATGACCTTCTTAATCTAAAACCCATATCTGCAATGAATTTTAGGCTAATAGAATTGATTATTATTCATAGGAATACTCGTCATCCTATGTGATCTTGAAACGGTTATTGAAACATGTGCTAAACTTTCGCCATGAAGCCCATCCTACGCAAGCCAACCGCATCACATCTGAAACCTTTTCATGCTCTGTGGTGAGAGAAATGAAGAAAACTGATGCAATAAAAATGACTATCGAGATCAATCTGATGTAGTATTAGGAGACGAGGGAATATGCCACCTGAAGGCGGGCAATTGGGGATGACCAGGGCAGACAAGGGAAAACCATCCGCATCAATCTTCCGTTAATAATATCCTCGGCGTCAATCAAGTGAACGCTGAAAACGCCAAAAACGTAAACAGGAAACATTTATCCCTAATCCTTCAAATTATCATCCTTGTCATCTTCATCATTGCCATTCCCATCCTGGTCATTCCTGATTTCCTCATCAACACCCTCGGCCCCATCCAGATGCTCTGAGAATTCCTCGTCAAACCGTTGCATCTCCTCCGCGGTGGCCACGTCCCACTGCAAGATGTTCCGGTAGGCCCTGACCACCCTCGCACCCTCGTGGTTGCAATGCAAGACGTGATGCGAGCAGTCCGAGTAGTGCTCAAACCAAGTTCTGCATGTGCACGCGTAGGTAAATGTCAAGTGGCCGTGCCTGATGTGTCTCTTCATGTATGAAATCTTGGAAAGCCCTAGGTCGCAAAGGTTGCACACAAGGCTTCTTACCCCGGCGTGGTGCGCAATGTGATAGGTATAAGGCTTCTTATGCCTGAACTCGCATTTGCAGAAGGGACACAGGAGGAAATCAGCTGAGAAGCCCGCAATCTACCAACATGATCCATGTTACTCACAATATTGACCCTCTTGAGCGGTGGCTTGAGTATCTTTCGCGCAACCTGGACCCTGTGATTGTACGCCAAGGCTGGTGAAATGGTCCGAAGGTAATAGTGGATGGGTCCCCAACTGGCGCTCTCATCGTAATGGTCCCAGTCCAGCACTTCGTTGACATTGTTCAAGTTACTAACCATCTTGTATTAGTATATGAAAGCGAGCAGGGGGGAAGACGAGCAAAAGGAGTTGTTATTACCGGCGGAGATGAAGCGGACATGGGCGAGGGACGGCGGCAGTAAAATACCGACGGCAAAAATAGCAATTCTTGGCCTGATCAATCCTAGAAAGGCACCATGGAGATGAACGGCCGAGCATCTTATTCCGGTAAAAGAAAATAGAGCCACGCCACGCCCGTTGAGTTGGCATGAGACGACCTGGCCGCTTCTTTCCCATGCTACCCACCCCCGTTCGTGCCAGCGTTACCGTACCCCGCGCAAATGTAGGACGCCGAAGTTGTAGTGCAGAGCGGTATGGGCGGTGGTGCGTTGTGCATTGCATTGCATTGCAGACCGGTGTTAGTTGGCTGAATATGTTTTGTGCCCTCCTAATATGAGGCTTGTTATAACCGGGAACCTTGCCATGCGGTATGCATCCTTCATTCGCATGGGCAATCTCTTGTTGCAACTTCTTGGCCAGCCATCCTGCCTTAGTCAACTGGCACCCAGCCACTTTGTACTTTGATTACTGCCAATGGGTCATACCATGGTGTCGCTTAAGGGTTGCCTGTGTCACCCAACTGCCAGGGATGCGAGCATGGCGAGAAGCCCATTGGCCAAAAGCACGTCCTAATAGACAGTGGTGACCCTGAAATGGTCACCAGCTTTGTCTTCCTATTTGTCGTTTGAGCGCATGTCGAGTTAGGTACCAGTGACAAAAGCATGACAATGTCCGGTTACAATAATCCATGGATGCATCTGATGGTAATGGCCTGATCTCTAGGAAGTAGAGGTTGCAAAGATTCAGATACGACATGAGTTTCTTTTTGGTATGTGGATTGCCCCGTTTTTTCTGTACTCTTCATTGGGGCTATTCATGTTAAAAGTTGGCGAAGCAGAATGTATCATTTTGGGATATCCGGAGTCGGGCCTTGGGCGGATCGGGGCTAATTATTTTATGCAAATGCCCTTGAACAATGTGGGCGCTCTCTTGTAGAGGCTGAAGTGGGTATGCTTTCGAGGCTTGGAGAAATATGTATCAGTCCTGGTTCTAGTGGAAGCTTTAAGGAACTTTGCCGATCTGGGTGATTGGCAGTGAAAAATACTAGACATCGGAAGCAGCAATTGCGAGCAGAGGGCGACACCACTCAGGAATCGTAATCGAGATGGAAAACACTGGTGAAAAATGCTGACTGTTAATGGATGGTTGTTGGTAGAGGAGTTGTATCCAGAAGTCGGCCATGAATAGCCCCAGATGATGGTTGCTGACGTTGGCGAGGTGCATCTAAAAGCCCATTACCAGAGACCCTGAGGGATTATATTTTGCTTCATGAACTGCATTCAGAGCCTTACTGTGAGCGGCTCCAATGATATTTGTTCTGCTGATGTACTAATTGAGATGAATTCTTTTTATGTGGGAAATAGTCAATATCAAGATTTGTTGCTGTTTGGGACGGTGGGTTGAGTTGTCCCTCCACGATGCTTAGACTCGTGAGCTACTTTAGAGATGTTCATATCCAATACATTCTTGTGTCAGTAATATTGCTTCAATTGCAGGTGTGTTTCATCTCTGTAGTGCTGGAGGGTTAGTGTACTTCAGAAGCCCTTTGTCGACATTTCTGGATGGTGATTGCTCATGTAGATGAATAGCGTTTAGAAACGTGTCGAAGCGATCAGAGAATGGCCTGAAGCGGCTGTGAATATGACTGCGGGTGCATTAGTGAGAGCTCGGAGAAGGGCTGGCGCTGGAGCGGGAGAGGGGGCCGGGCACTGACGAAAGCTAGGGGCGCCTTTGGCCACTGTGTTGACATGCATGCGAGGCCTACGGCCTGATAGGAGCTGCTGTAGTCCTAGTGGAATGGCCTGTGTTTCGGGCGCTGGGACAAGAGGCTGTACAAAATTGTGGAAAACTGTGGGACAGGGGGGAACTGAAGACGACAGTGCTGTGGACTCTGGCCAGGTGCTTGTTTGCAGAAGCAAAGCGTCTGTTTGCATTTGCATTTCGTGACTGCAGCAAGTTGTTGTTGTTTGTGGCACTGATTTCTCACTGAGAAATTCCCCGCTCTGCGCGAGGAAGGCAACTGAACTCCCAGCAGCATGCGGCAGAATTTTGGACATCGTTGGGCTTCAGTCGCACCCTTCGGCCATTTGGGGTCCAACGGTGAACAGGACATCACCGTGTGACCCGGAAATGATACCGGTGTTTTTTTTAAAGAGAATAATTGGATTTTAGTAATAAGCAGGTCTATATATATTTTGGAGTAGAAAGTAGCACCTTTGGTTGTTACTGGCTGTTGGCTACCGGCTGGCGCGAAGTTGTTTTATCTAGTCTGTGAGAGTCTTTCGCTCCTGCGTTACCCAAAACTCGCCTGCCTTGATACTTGCGTCACGTTATCGCAAATTATGCCCAACAAAAAAACACCATTGTTCCCACACGTCCTGCTCACGGACGGACTGGACTGCGTTGTCGTCCAAACCGTCGGCAACGTGCCTAGAGGCTCCCACCGAGACCACCACACTTCTATCTAGCCCCGTTCGTATATTCAATACCTGTAACCGGCCATTTTATTTCTCACTGCCAGACCCTTGAAAATCCGATTTCTAAGCCTTGGACGCTGAACCGCCAACCCTGTGAAGGAAAATAAAGGTCAAGGCAAGGCTTGATAAAAAAGGAATCTTTACGGGGGGCTTGTCTTACCAAATAGATATTGACTTGGTCTCAGAATACTCCTCAAGGGCATCTTTACCGAGCTCCCGACCCCATCCGCTTTGCTTGACACCACCAAAAGGAACAGCGGTGGCTGGCAAGGGCCCGCTGTTAATGCTCACTGACCCAGATTTGACGAGATTAGCGATGCGCAGTGCTCGAGTGATATCTTGTGTAAAGACGGCAGCTGTTGAAAGTTGTAGACATTAGCTATGCAAGATGGAGATAAACCTCGGTATTTGCTCGAGTTGACTTACCAACCAGACCGTACTCGGTGTCATTGGCCCACTGAACCACTTGTTCTTCACTATCAAATATTTTCAAGGTGAGAACGGGCCCGAATATCTCCTCCTTATACACTGCGGCATTGTCTTCGGGCTCAACGAATATAGTAGGCTCAATCCAGTACCCCTTTTGGTCCTTGCTGGCACCACCGACAAAAAGCTTTGCTTCCTTTTTACCGGATTCAATGTAGTGTAAAACCCTCCGGAACTGAGCGCTGGTTGCAATGGGTGAGAGGTTGGGAGGCGAGGCTTCGCTTCCCAGTGCTTCGCCGGCCTGCGCGTAAATAGCTTTGAGCTTTGCTAAGAACTGGTCGGAAATGTCTTTATGGACATATAGCCGACTGGTGGATGCGCAAATCTGTCCGCCGTTGATGAGTCCGGGCACAGAGCACCTAAAATGGTATTAGATGGAGTTTTATTTGTGCAGGAAATAAGAAACAGGTGCTTACCAGTGAATAGCTTGACCGATATCTGCGTCTGGGAAGACGATGGCAGGAGACTTCCCACCCAACTCGAGCGTCACGCGCTTCAAGTTGCTCTTGGCAGCGGCTTCGACAATCTTACGACCAACTCCTGCGGACCCCGTGAAGCTGATCTTTCTAATGTCTTTGTGAAGTGCCAGGAGATTTCCGGTTCCTCCGGCACCGCTGAGGAATTGCACGACTCCGGGAGGGAAGCCAGCTTGAACAACCAGCTTGCCGAGTTCTAGATATGACAGGGGAGATGTTTCGGAAGACTTGATGATGATGGTGTTTCCCATGGCGAGAGCTGGCGCGGCTTTCCAAGCGAAGAACATGAGTGAGGCGTTCCACGCACACACCGAGGCGCAGACACCCAGAGGTTCGTGTTTGACGATGCGCATATAGCCATCCTCGGTAGGAAAGCTCTCCCCAGCCACCTTTCCGACCCATCCAGCATAGTCTATTGTTCACCATCATTAGTATTTGGAAAGCAAGACTCCGTGTGGCTACCTACACCGGAAAACCTCAGCAGCATGGGAAACATCCATGGCCTGAATCATGGGGACTGCATTTCCCATGGCAATGGACTCGAGATGAGCGAGGCTCGCTCCGTTCTCCTCAATCAGATCAGCAAGCCTTGAAAGCAACTTGCTCCTCTCGGAAGATTTGATGCCCGCCCAAGACTCAGAGGCAAAGGCTTGCGAAGCCGCAACGACAGCTCTGTCGACATCCTCCGGACCGGCGACGTGAACATCATCTGTAACAATTTGCTGATTTCTTGGGTTGACGACCGTAATCCTCTCGGAGGACTTGGCATCAACAAACTGTTGCGGGCATTGGGTTAAGAACTTGACGGCTATGATGAAGGGATTAAGCTTCTTGGCTGACCTCGTTGTTGATGAAAAGTTGTGTTTGCAAAGGTGCCATTGTTGCGATTGAGGATTAAAAAAAAAGAAAGGTGTAGTGCTGTGATGTGAACTGAAATGTACAAGAACAGCTGCATTCTTTTCCCTACCGAAGCCACTTTGAGCTTGCTTTTATAGAGGCCATGATATCTGAATGCTCCAAGGTCCTGGGAACAACGTATAAACGACGAAGATCCAAACCAATTTGGGTAATGACGGCATGAAAGTTGATTGGTCACCCTTGGCCCCAGGCTAACAAAGGTTGAAGTGATTTAAACTCTCTTTCAATTCAAGGTGTCTAATACACACTAGTCCTGTACGGGGTAAGCTGGCGTGGCGGCTGATTGGCTGGTGTTGTGGATACGAGAAAGGCAAGGGGGTAGTTAAACCGTGCATGCGTCCAGTGTAGAGCACTCGATGATTGCGAGTCAATTCATTATCGCTTTGACGCCAAGAACCTCCATGAGCTCGATCCACGCAATCCCAACACACTTCCACTACTGTTGACACAGCTTTTAGAATTGGCAGGCATATTCAGTCGGTCAAAACACGCATGACTTGTCGGATAAATTGACAGTCTTTAGAATCCCGCAGACCCCAGCCGGCGGTAAATATGGGTATAGCCGCGACGCGCCATGAGGTGCTTGACATTGGCACGGACCTGAGATTTTGCATGACCCGCGCCGTCATGGTCTCTGCCATCATGGCGTCTTGGCATACGGACTCGCCCTGAAACTCCGCGGAGATCATCGAGATGCGTGGTTAGCAAGGCCCGCTCCCTGTCACCTGCAGGCTCGGAAAATAGTGGCAAAGTAGAACCATGGCTGAGAGTTGATAGGGCTCGGCCATGAGCCCCATGTGTGTTGAATTCGGGGCATCGGAGTGTCCATCTTCGGACTCGCGGTTGTCCGTTGGGAGACTCGATGGCGGCATCAAGCCAAGATCGGCGAGAAAGTCCCAATGCGTCTGGGCTGAGTGTACCAAATTCTCATCACGCATACCATTTCGCATTGTTTGTCTGACTAGGAGACCAACAAACCGCATGCGCCGAAACAATGATCCTTAAGTTCCCAGCAGAGGATCCACAGTGATGTCCTCCTGACTAGGTGGTGATAGTTGAAAGGGGTGCGGCTCGGTCTCTGGCGGATCTTGATCAAAGACGAAATCAGCCTGCACTGCCATCCAAAGCATCGCGTTTGCCAGTACGGGGGGGATTTGATGGCCCTCTTTGTGTAAAATGACGATCAACTTCTTGGTGGCGTTGAGGTGGAAAGGCTGTGGACAATAGAAGTGGAAAGCTGCTTAGTAAAGTGTTAGTGAGTGACGCTGGTAATGAGCTGGGAGCGTGACAGGCACTTACCTCGGCGAAGGCTAAAACTATGACTGAATGCAACAAATTAATGCTGAGTTGTTGTTTATCTAGTCTTTCCCCCAGCAGACGGCAAGCATTGGCTCTAAACTCCCAGGCTAGCTGGGGGTCTAGTTGACCGCAGAATGAGGCTTGTATGGCGCCGACGGACGCAACCGTAAACCTCAGAGCCTCATTGCGGGCGATCCGTGGTATCAAAGCAATTCCGAATGGGTTCCTGTCTCCTTCAAAAATGGTCATAGTTGTGGCAATATAGTTGAGACAGCGGTCGATGCAAGACATGAGACCAAGCTGAGCTTCGCAAATGCACTGCGGGACAGCTGGCGGAGGGAGCTTGGGCCTTGCATTTGGGTGTTTACTGCTACCTTTGCTTGAGGTTTCTGTATGAATCCAACGAGGCGACGTGCTGGCATCGCAAGATAAACCCCGGTTATTGCACTGTGTACATCCACTGGCCAACTTGTCGCAGCGAAGATGGCGTTTTTGGCAGTAGCTGCAGCGGGACCCCCTGGCCAAGACAAACAAAGAAAGCTCTTGGGATTCTGACAAAAGCCGCAGCGACATCGAGCAATTCTGCAAGATCAACATCAAGTTCAAGGTGCCCGGCGACACAACTGTCCCAGCCAGCACCCTGCACAGCGAGTTCCAAGACATGCTCCTCTTCAACCGCAAGGTCAAGTCAATCGCATCGGATACCAACGGAGCGCGCGTCATGACGGACAAGGGCAAGTCATCCACAGCGGACTACGTTGTCAAGACGGTGCCCGCAAACTGCTCGGCTGACCTCCGAATCAACGTGACAGCCAGTGTCACATTCAATTCTGTCAAGCGCGCCAACTTTGGCGGAAAACTTCATGCGCGCACAGCCAACGGGGGCGTCCAGTGACTTGGGGTCGCCGACGTGCAATCAATGGCAAATTTCGGCATCGCAGGGTCACTCTCGGAGGTCAATGGCACCGATTACATCATGTTACTGCTGAGAAAGGGACCTCTTCTTGAAGAGATTGAAGCGTAACCTTAGTGAGTGCTCAGCAAAACATTCAGGTTTGATTCCCGTGAGCATGGTCGTGGGACAGGCTGATAGGATTTACTGGCACAACTGGTATTTTGACGAACTGGCCAAGGGCGCGTGTACGGTCTATGGACCCGGGACTCTATCTGGGGATTTCGGGTATCCTCATGAAGCCAAGGATTGGTGAGCGCACCATAATGACTGGGTTGGGTAGATTGACGGGGCCATTAAGGGGTCGGCGCATGGCTTTCCGGATTGGTTGCTTAGCGAACAACGGCACGGCTTGAGAGGGGATCGGTTGGGCATCTGTAGCTTGCGCGTACTGTAGCCTGGACGGATAGCTTGTACGAGTGTCAGTGGGCAGTAGAAAGCAATGGTGTTGCTCTCGGAGTTGCACCAAACGAGGAGAGTGGAGAGGGAAAGCAAGCTCGGCGTTGGGATTTGTGTCGGGTCGGCGAGTCATCGGCATTTAGGTGCCTGGTGCCTGAACCACGGTGCACCCGTACCGCCTGTGCCACCCGCACCGCCTGTGCCACCCGCCTGTGACGGCCCCCGCGCCGCTGAATTGTTTGCGTTCCACAACCATCGGCATCCGTCGCTTGCTGGCCGGCCCCACCTTCATCCCCGCCGCCGACCTGTCGCACACGAGCTCCGAGAATTCGAAGCCAGACTGCCATCTCTGCCCCGTATACGATGCCGCTTTTCTCTGGTCAGGGCCAAGAGGGAAACCCGGATTTACTCCTCGAGCGTGAGGTAGCGGCATTACAAATTCCGCTCCCAACTTCATCGCACGTGGTCTCGACCAGGGCATCTGAGACGTAGGGGTTGCCGTGTTGCTTCCGTCTATGTCTTCCCACATGAAGAATCTCCTTGCTGATGGATGGATGGGTGACGAGGCAGTGTTAATTTCCTTTCCCTTCCGAGCGTGAGTTGGCAGTGTCACAAACTCCGCTCCCAGCGGCATAATACATTGCCGTGGGGTCGGCGGTGATATTCTCATCTAGATGGGGCTTTCTGTATGTCGCCGTTCACACATCGTGTAGTGATTTCTATATGAAATCGTGCAGTTTAGGTCTTTCGCCACGGTCGTCTCATCGTACCTATGGGGCTTTCCGTTCCGTCGTGAGGCCATGTCTTGGGCATATGCCCGTCGGCAATGACTGTGCTCCATAAACATGACGCCACATCTGCTTGGTAACGGCTACATTATCGTATCTATGGGGCTCTCCCTCTAGAATGTGGAGTCTCAGTATCACCTATGTAGATGGCCGTTTACACAGACACGCTCCGTATGCTATCATTGATTGCCCTTTGAGATGGTGAGGTTATCGTATCTGCGGGGCTTTAACCCCTTTGGAGTGTTTGATAACCTACGCCGATCCGCTGTTAACAGCTAGACATGGTCGCCCAAGAGTCGCACGAGCACCTCAGCTCCTTTAGAATGCCTACGTGTAGAACCGTCTCCTCGGCCAAATATCCCGGCAACTCGCGTTTGTTTGCTTCAACTCCGTCGGTGTGTAACTTGGTGAAACCCCGCGCCACCTCTTCCAAGGGCTGTCCACGCGTCGTCCTCTCTCGCAACACTGGATAGAGGCGATTTGTCCAAAGCTGTCGCTTCATGTGGCGAATCTCTGACCATAGACTCATCAGACAATTTCTATATAAGACCGGTCTTGTCCCTGTTGCTGATTCTCATCATTCCTCATCACTCTTCATCACTCTTCATCACTCTTCATCACAACCACCACCATCAACCACTCATCACAACATCGAGCACTCAGCTGTCTCAATACACTTGAGGATGATGCCCACAGACACCCACTGGTAAGTCCTTCCTCCCATTGACACCGAGCCTTACTGACTCTTCTCCACAGGAGCCCACTGGCAGAGTGGTTGTTTGCTTTTTGTAACAATCCCCGCAATCATTTACTGGTTAGTGCATTTTGCCCCTTCTTCATCTCTTCCTTCGCTGAGTCTTCACAAGTGTCTGTTGCCCAACTGACTCGATCAGTTGGCTTGATGTCTTTCTTTGTTTTCGATTCTTTGGTGCTTATTGGTAAGTATCTTCCTGCGTTACACTGATGACTGGCACTAACTCTTTTCATGAACCAGTTGTTGCCTTAATGACTTTTCCCTGTTGGTCTCTTCTCTGCATCTTACGCTCACTTTCACACCATACTTTTTACTGGCACCTGTTGGTAAGTGTCCGCCCCGATCCGCACTGATGACGGCTAACCTTTCTGAAGTGCCTGCTGGTCTACTCGGCCCATACCTTTCTCACATGAGCCTCCAACCAGTTCTTAGCTGATGCCCAAAGGCCAGTGCTCCATTCGCTCCTGAGATTCACAGCTGCTAACTCGTCTTTGTAGGTGCCCTATCGCTTTCTATGCAAGAACAGCGTGCACGCACTTCAGGCCAGAGCCACGTCGACAAGAGTCACATGGCCCTTCTAAGCAAATGCGTTCCCGGAGACCTTAAGTATGCGTCTCCAGCCCCCTTGAAGGGGCTATATATATATCGACACCCCAGCACCACGACTATCGAGCTGAAAGATACCATCGGTTCGACCCTGGTCTTGGTCCCCGAAACGACCATTCGCTCACTTCCATCTTGGGCGCCCGCTTATGTGGGCACAGCCTTGAGCACCGACTTCTTTATTCGGTTGCCAATGAGCGCCCTCAGGCTAGCTCGTGCACCCATCCTCATCAGCCGAAACTTGCATTTGGTTGGCGGGCTCGAGCTTTGGCTGTTTGCCATTTCCTGAGATAAAAGAAAGGCGCGCTTGATGCTCTGCTCATGAAATGCGACGAACGTTTCCACCGAACCAAAGAGCACTCTGAAGATGACGAAATGGGGGGCTCCGGCTCAGGACTGCACACTCAACATGTCCTCCTCGCTATTCTGGGCCTTGCGCTCAGCTATAGAGCCCTCCAGATTAGTACGCCGCTCTCATCGATGGATTCATTCATTGCTAGCATTGCCATCGCCATATGAAGATGGCCTATATACATCTCCCGTGATTGGGACCAAGCCCTATGACGGCTTTGAGAAGGATGCTGGATCTGCACAATGAGTTGGAAGGCGACATTGGTTCCATGACAGACCTCTCGCCCCGAAGGGTCCAGCGTTATACCGGCACCTGGAAGAGTTGCCTTTATTTGCGCCAGACACATGGATCACACTGGCTTTCACACTGGTTGGAAGAAGACTATGTCCTGGGTGGGAAGCGAGCATTTCGCTCGAAACGACCCTCACATCTTCTTGGGTGGTGGGGACGAGCATTTCGCTCGCAACGACCCTCACATCTTCTTGGGTGAGGGGGGCGAGCATTTTGCTCGAAACGACCCTCACATCCATCTTCTTGGGTGGGGAGTGAGCATTTTGCTCGAAACGACCCTCACATCTTCTCCCAACGAGTTGTGGTGAACATTTATGAAGAAGCCCATGGTATGAGGAGCAACGCTAGGGCCGGGTCTTATTCTGGCTGCTGGAGCACAGTTACGCTACTACTTCAAGATTTGCGTCTGTTGGTTTTCCCAGGAAGACTATGCTTTTGACTTTCTTCTTTTGACGAGTCGTGCAACCTATTTGGCACTACAGCCACTGTTTACTTCGAAGGAAGGAATCCAGTTCTCCCTATGTGCCTCCTTCGCCATTTGTCAATCCGGGCTCATGGAGTATTCCGGGCCCGCCTTTGCCATTTGCCAATCCGGGCTCATGGAGTATTCCGAGCCCGCCTTTGCCATTTGCCAATCCGGGTTCATGGAGTATTCTGAGCCCACCTTTGCGCTTTTCATTAGAGTTGATTCCCTCATCACCGCTGGCCGCTCGCTCGAAAGGAGTCAAGAGCGGAATTACGCCTCAGCCATTGGCACCAGATGAGCTTATTACTCTAACCGTCCATATAACAAACAGCTCCAGTGAGTGGGCACCACAAAATACCACCATCATCATTATATATCCACGACGACGACCGGACTTGTCACCACTGTAATCATCACCACTCTAAACATGACAAGTGATGGATTTCGCACTCAAAGATCTTCTACTTTCCGTGGGCATTGAGCCGAGAACAACCAAGCCTCTACACGCGGAGCGGCTAAAGCTACTGCTGAATGGCCGTCGACGACGGTAGTGGGTGGTGCGGGACAAGCCTCGAGGCTCTTACCGCACAACAATTTGTGTGGCCCACCAGGAGGTGTTTCGCTCTGTACCTTTGATGCCTCTCGGCATGCCTTTCTGTGCCTCGGGATCCAGTAGTGATCAACGTGCAGGTCATGAAAGTTGCATGTATTTTGCGGTACGCCTTTCTGTGCCTCGGGATCCAGTAGTGATCAACGTGCAGGTCATGATAGCTGCATGTATTCTGCGGCACACTTTTCCAGAAGACCAAGGCGAGTTTTATCCACAAAAGACTTTAGACGTATGTCTACAGCTACCTAGAGCACAAGCGGCTACACGTCAGTATACACATTGTATTTGGGCTGCGACCCAACGGGGGATTCCGCGAGACAGCAGATGGCCATGTGCGAATCTAAGACATGTTTCCGAACTTTGTGGATGGCACACTGTTACTCTCGCTCAGGTCAGTTTCGGTCATGAACCCCCCTTTCAACGTACCAGCTAACCGAAATGGACGCATGCAGGCTTTGTCCAAGAGTACTATGATGAACCCACCCAAGAGTGCACCTGGGCAATGCCTCTTTTCTGCCTTGTATCTCTACGAGGCCGGTTGGGTCGGCGCCGAGGACTTGTCCATCCTATGCTTTCCCAACTGCCGACCAAGAACGCATTCACATTATCTGTGATTTCCCCAACCAGGCCGAGATGTGCAAAACATGCCTTGAACCTTGATCAAGATGCTCACATGCCATATATTCAGCCCACCGACAGGCGATGGGAGACATGCGAAGAATTTCCTCCCACTGCATTGGACGAGACTGCTCCTGCATCTCCATTTCGAATTTATTCGGTCCCTGTATCCGGTTCGGTTTGGTGCATTACGAACTCGACATGGCCACGGTCGTCCGGGCCTCTCCAGCCACCGAGGCTTATGCGGCCGGCTGTGTGGCAGAAACGACGACATATCTCTACACCATGCCACTTCTCTTCGAAGAAGAGCTGGGTGCGCACATGGCTTCCGTGATATACTCGAGCTTCCTCTGCCTCAATACTTTGGAAAAGTTGGATCACAGCAAGAAGCATTATACCATTTCATGACAGCAATTTTTACCAGAATCGAGTTTACGGTCGGTGCCATGAGAAATTTCAGGGATCCGGACCCGACTCCAATCAACCGCTCCAACCTCTCATGGGGTTTTCTACTGCAATCTGAGGCGCAGTATTTCCATCCCAGACGCTTTGTTCTAACCTCGACGGATTGCATGCGGCTTCTGCTATCCACACACACCACGGCAGAGCCTGGCGCTTTCGGTGTCAGATATTGATGGCCACTACATACCGTATACTATATATCCCGGGACCGCCCGAAGCGTGATGGTCCCGAAGGTCTTGTTGGAGAACTACAGCCTGCAAAAATGGCAACGACTGTATTGGCAAGTCTGCAGCGTGGTGGGAGGGTGTTTCAGCAACAACACCTTTCCTTCTCAGTGCCCAAGAAGGTGGTGGCGGCGCTGGAGGTCGGTTGGCATTTCTGCTTGGAGCCACCGCCAAGAATCCCCGTGGTAGAGGTTTTGCCCTCCAAAGCGCCCCTAGACTCCCTATTGGGCGCCCGCCGAGTCGTTGTCGGATGGTACTGGCAGACGTGTTTCCCCCCAATGGAAACCCCCAGACCTGCCTGTCTAATTTTGGACCCCAACACAGAACGGCACTAAGACGAGTCACCTTCTAGCTTGGGCGTAAGGGACACGATCAACAATCCATTGTTGATCCAGGTCCGGAGCCACAAGGTAAGTTCCACCACCAGACCACTCTCCATATCTGCTAACACGCCGCTCCCAAGATATATAGCCGACCTTGTGTTGTTAACCCAGACCTGCGAGTATAGTAGCCCCCCAGCAAGACAAGGGCCAGCAATACATTCCGACACAAATTATTTGCGCACCGCTGATATGCTACCAAAGTATGAAACAGAATCGACCATGCATAGAGTCGATTGCAACCGTGGCAGTTGCACACCAAGTAAGCTATGCTACCAGATCCCACGGCTCCACGCCTGCTAACACGCTGCCCCTCAAGAAGCAAAGTCCGGAATGATGGCAGACGCTCAATAAACGAAGCGAAGCTGTTGGGCCCGTTTGGTCAAAGCGATCTACAGCCCCAAACAAAAATACTGGCTTCGGATGATGGCAGCTGCTCAAGAAACGAAGCGAAAGTAGCAAATCCCTTGCATGAGCATCGGCTTCAGCGCCCGCCGATATGCTTCCTCGACCCCAATGACGCTGTCGCCCAATAAGCGACCCTTGAATGAAACTGGTTGGAATGATATCACCGCCTATACCTGCTTGTTTGCTTTGGTTCCACCGTCGAACTAGCCTGCTACGAATAGTCACAACGAAAGTAGCACTGAATGAGAGAAACAATACTCTCGCCGGAGTCCCTCGACATCAAGGACATACAAGAATCCGGCATTATATTATACCGCCAGTCCCGTGTCAGCGCAAGACGTTCCCGCCTCCAGGCACCGAAAGGGCCCATGCCGACAGCCAAACCCTTCTCGCTCACCAATGCAATCGATGAGCCCCATGTATCGCGAACCTGTTAGACTGGAAGACATATTGTCGACAAAATCGGAGTGTCTCGCATGTCTCTCGAACATTTTCGAGTGCCTGACTCGTTGGCCGATAGAGCCAGTAAGAGACAGAAGGAGCTGAACAAAGCATGCGAGGAAAATGAGAATGCAGAGACTGAGGAATATCTGCAGAAACTAAATCAGAGTTCCTTGCATATCTTTTCAGCATTTTATTCGGCAAGATACAGAGATGTCGCGTTGGTGAAGCCTAACCACCTTGCGTACCTCTTCATTGTTTTCTCCTGCCTTTTCCTTCCATGAACCGCACTATTTTGCTTGCGCTATCTCATCTTTACCGCAAGGATAGTTTTCGCGGCCACTGATTTTCTGATTTATCTTTTCAACAACAATTTCTGCTTGGACTCGCCCCGTCCTTCATGTGGAAGCCTCGATCTGCACAGCATCACCGAGGGAGCAAGAGCGGCGCTCACCCGTTCCCGCCGGATGATGGGAGCAGGAGACAGGTGGCTGAAGCATCGATTGCAGCATGCATAATGAAGGAATACTGTCGGTCCTATCCTTGTCTCTGCCATGCCCTCAGCACTTTGCCTCTGGGAAGGTCGATGGCATTGATTGTCTCCACCATTCCGGCGGGCAGTCTACAAATGCTGCACTGACTGATTTATTGTCAACCGACATCAAGATTTGGTGAGCGGAAAGAGCACAAAGATTGTATCCTTTCTGATCAATACGGTCGAGAAGCTCAGCAGCAGTTTCTGGCGCAGTATTGCGTCCTGCTCCTTCCTGCCGATCTACGGCGACTCTGAATATGCCAAATTTATTTCAAGTGCTTGAAAGTCTTCCCTTGCCTGGAATATGATCAGCTCTTCATTTCGACCTTTATTGGGTTCTGGAGATGCTTTTCTACAGCAGGGAAGACACAGCCATATGAGCCGGTCACAAATCAATTCACCATCCATTCCCCAGGTTCTCGTGAAAGAATATCAAGGAATCATCAATAGGGCATGCTGCCCTGGCTGATTTACGATCAAAACTCATCATCCAAGGCGTAAAATAAGATTACGATCATGTACGAAACTCTTACTGGCCATCGACAACGTTGATGCTGCGATATTAAATCGTGTCGACCATTCCAAGTGTTGTACGAGCTGATTTATGACCAACATTCAGCACTAACCGCTGTGCTTAACGGAAACAACCCATCAAGCCCCTCATACAGTCGATGGGAGATTCGCCCCCTGGTTCTAGGTACGATGTGTCCGAGATATATACTACAGACGAATGTCGACCTAGAGTGGTCAAACCGAAGAAGCCAAGTGAGATACCTGCCTCATGATTATGCTTCGTGGTTCACCAAGTCACCTACGTGGCTTTTTTATTTTGGAAGAAGGATAAGAGGACTTCATCGAGCAAGATTTACAGCTTCTCAAAAATAGATCCCATTTGCTGGCACCGGTAAGAGACCAAGACACATAATGATAGCACTTTTCTAACCCGCTTAAGCACCAGCATATTTTCTCTTTGTCGGAAGACGAAAGATATGATGCAGCAGGATTCACTCCTAAACCAACTGAGGTGTCACGAATCTTTTGTGCTCTCAAGTGCAGAAGGCCATCTCACAATCATGTGATTTCTACTTTCGAGATCCTTGATGCAACAGGATTTTGTGGCGTCCTTCAAAAACCAACAACAATGCTGGATGACACTGGGACGTGCAAATGGATTTAGTTCACCAACGTTTACGCCTGGCCTAAGAACAGCAATACTGGATCTCGATGAGATGGAAAAGTGACTCGATTCGACCCTATTTTATTATCCTCATTAAGCACCACGCACAAGTCTCTGCGACAAACAGCGACCTAACTAGTCCACCAATGTTCGGCTTGTCTTGACTTGTCACCACGTGTCAGTCCTCATTGATGAGAGGGGGTTGGGATAATTCGTCAATATGTGAGTATTCGTTGAAGAACTGCAACAGACATACCGTTACTCACATGGATTGGCAGAAAGATTTAAGTTGGCAGTCTCCGACTGGTCTTCACCAAGCACCACAAATAAACCACCTTTGGCAAATTTAGGGAAGCCTCACCTAAAGGCCTTTGCGCTACCTGCCTAAACAGCAACAGCAGTACTAGTCTCCATCATGAGGTTCCAAAGGACTTGACCGAATAATATTTTCCGGATCTTAACTGAACACCGTAATCGCGATGCGCCTCCAGAGAAGCCTGCGCTAGGTCTCCACGAGGAAGCAATATGGAGATCCATCACAATTCGACAACTCCACGAGGCACCATCACCCTGATGTCCTTTCAACATGGACCGAAAGATTTGGACACTCCACTATCAGAGTTCCTACGCCTTATATTCCAAGTCAAACAACATTCGCTGTCTTCACTGAGCGTAACAGCTTCGATATTTCCCAGTCATAGCCGGAGAGAGGGAACTAACACTCGATCCCGCCATTGGGGTCAGGCTGGCCCTCCGCCGTATGCCAATCTCGATTGACGAGCGGATAACGACATCCTTTAGCGGCATTTATTGCGTCTTCGCCAGGCACCAACGCTCCGAAATATGGGCAGCTTGCACAGCAAGGATGCAAATAGTTGCTGCGTCTTCACTGAGCACCGCAGTATCCGTCTCTGATGAGACGTGACTCCGTAATTTCTTCCCGCGTCTCATCAAGCACGTATCAATTTGGCCTGATGGTCGGTCTCAACTTGCTCCTTTCCAATACGGGATCTTGCTGCCTCATATTAACACCAGACCAGCCTCAGGCAGTCCCTCATACTCGAACCTCTCGAATATTTTCTTCTTTTCATCGACAACATGAAACAAGCCATCAGCCAGTCGGATCAAACCGAAGCACATGCAAATGACGCGGAATACATCTTTGGCCCTAGGGGGACGCCTCTGCCGCATTGTCCTTTTGTAGCGACATGTCCAAACACCTGGCATTGCAATCTTCCAGGTTCGCAACATTGTATGATCGCGGCATGCGCCGCCTCGACCCTTGAATGATGTTTGAGTCTCGGGTCCTCAAAATCACAGTACTTGGGCGATCAGGATGCGGCAAAGTCTTGGGCTGTTGCGCGTCCTGACGTAGGGGTTTGCCGGGGAAATGGAGGAATTGAACAGGGGGTTTTCGGTTGCAATGAACTTTAGCACAAGCAATAATTGGATTTTCTAGTTCCCTCTTAGAAGGAGTGCGGAATTGGTTGAGATGGACTTTGGCCCAAGCCAAGAATAAATATTTCTTTGTGGCTTAAGAAGAGGAAGGAGACAAGCAGGTGTGGGATTTTAGTCGAGATGAACTTTAGCACAAGTAAAAAAACAAACCTTTTTTTTTTCATGAACTTTTTGACATCTTTTGTTCAGTGACAATGCGCCATCCTCTGTTTCCAATTTGATTCCGCGTCGCAATCTCATTCCTCGGTACTGAACCAAATAATCATCAGCACAAAACATATTGAGATGAACCACGGATTTCTAGGGCGCGTCTTTAGGGTAAGTAAAGAGTGAGCCGACGCGAGCTTTTTGGTGCTTCCATCTGCGCCAAAAAAATCATTTACATGCACGCCTTTGGCCCTTGATCGACTTGCGGTGCCGCACATTATCGCCGCTGGCAAGCAAAGGCGAAGAAGATGTATATATAAGAAAAAGACAAGGTACGCGGTTGCGCACTCTCCATCATTGCTTCTGTCCCATCCTCCACCACCGTCATTCATGTCATCTGAACTTGGACTGGCCCTTTATTTTTTGCTCTTTGACCGGGTTGCCTTTTCGTTCCCTTTGGGGGGTGGTGGCACGAGGCGGCGGCGGCTGGTGTCGAGAGAGAGCCTCGAGGAAGCCATCAAAGAACGACGACGGGGTTGGCGGCGACAAATTCCAAGAGAACCCCCTTAATATTCCTGCGAGCGATTGCGCCGCCACGCTTCCACCCGCAAAAAGTGGAAAATCTATACATATATCCATCGCGCATTGCAGATCCAGAATGCTGGTGCAAGAGGGTAAAAAAGCGAAAATGCTGGCCCCCGCCGAGAGACACGCCACCCGGGTATCCCACCGTCCCATCCCGTCGCGAACCCGCTGGCTTAGGTAGCCAACCACCACTGAAGCTCACAGAGCGCCCAGTAGGGGTCCACCGAAAGCCTGCCAGATAAACCCCAACCTGCCACCTCGTGCCTAGCGTAAGGCACTTGCCCTGTAACTCGTCGAGCTTGCAGCGGTTCGATGTACCTACGGAGGTGGCATCCGTCCCAGCAACGCGTTGGAATCCATCGCTAAATGACCTAATTTCGCAGATGTGTTAGGGCACCTACCTTCGCTATTTGGGTCTGCTCCCAGTAAAAAAAAAAAAAAAAACTAGGCTCCTGTTGCATCACCCAATCCCCAACCAGCCTTGTGAAGTTTCCCCAACGCCTCCGTATCGTCACTATTTCCCAACTCGCGAGGGATTGACCTGACTATTTCTCTGATCGAGGGTTTGTATTGAAATTCATTGACAAGATTGATATACATAATCAACCCATTTCTGATGTCGTTTGCCTTCCTTTCTCTTTCTGTAGCCTCCCAATGTCCATGTCATCTCAGCTAAAACGTTCCAGTTCGCCAATAGCAGGCCAAGGCGAGCCGCCTTTGGCCGTTGCACGCATATGTGGAGCTGAGTTTCGAGGTTATACCTCAAGCCACCAATGTATTGCCTAAGGAGGAAGCAATCCTCACCGAACCTATTGGTGGCACTCGCAACGCTATTTTCTCAACTCGAATGAATTGAGTCTCATTGTGAGATGGCTTGGTTTGCAGAAAGGGTGAATGAAGCGTTCCACCAAGGCGACAGCCGATGCAGCCACCATATCATACGCGATGTACACGCCAGGTTGGGTGGTGATCGATGCTTTAACCTTCCGTAGGACATTCCGCATCTTTTGCAAAAAGATGCTTCCGGTCGTTGGGAAATCAAGGAACAGACATGAGCTTGCGCGATGTCCCGCCGACCTCGGGGTGGTTTATGTTGAAAGCCAAGCTGCACGCAAGCGGGCGGGCAAACTCGCCTGCATGTGATTTGCGGCGTGGTTGTGCATGGAAATGGGTGGGAGGAGAAGGGAATAATTGGCAAATGTGGCAGCGTGGGGGGACCCAGAGTTCACTGCCATCATGGTGGAAGGGTGGAGGATAGGCTGTGAGGGGTCAGAGCGGTTATCTTGAGATGCCACAGGACGACAGTGTTTAACTCAGTTTTATGAGGTAAAGCCAATGATGAGAGGCTTGAGGTGTGTTTGGAGGATAAAAGATTGTTGGAAAGGAGAAAAACCATCAGGCATGCCTGGTTGCTGCGGATGCAAGAAGAAAAAAGAGGAAGGAGCTACGCCGGGGTGGTGATTTATAACTGCAGAGGTTTTTCAGCCCCAACAGGGCCATCTTCAATAGGCGTCGGGGCGCGCGAAGCCATTAGAGATGTAAAAAGTCAGAAGGGCCGGAAGGGTAGTGGATTCCAAGCGCAAGCTTTCTGCCTGATCGCATCGCGATTCAGTAAGCGCTACGAGTGGAAAGAAGCTAGGTCATACTGCATAATCCCACTACACGAAAACATCACGTCTTTAATCTGGTAAATGAGAAACAGCATAAAAAAGAATGGAAAAATCCCGTGTCCTATAAACTCGGCAATTGTGATAAGCATTCATCTACGCTAATCTGAACGGATTCCAGTTAAAAAAGTCCTATTAAAGGCACAATGGCAAACTGGCGTAGCACCTAGTACCTTTCGTAGATGGCTTGAGCAACGCGATGCCTGGTCAGGAAGCATGCCCCCGACCCGGCAAGACTTCTGCAGGTACATTCCTTCAGACCTAAACGGTGGAAAAGTCCCATGTAGAAGCTACTGCATCATCTGCACCAATCTCCTTGGCTTCAAAACGCGAATGTGGTTGTGGATGGAGAACTGCGTATTGTGTGCATCCCAGCGCCACCCGCCAAGCTTTCCTAGCCGGTGTATAAAGAAAGCGGCCGACTCATAGTCGTGGCGGTGATATTCCTTGACAATTTCGACGAACTCTTCGTCGCAGTCGTAAAAGATGGTGGGCTGAGTCGATTCTCGTGGTTGTTGCTGTCGCTCCTGACGCCCGTAGTCACCCCGATCAATTAGCCAAATGAGGCAATCGGTTCGGCGGTCGACCAAGGCCCATATGATTTGAGAAACCATGGCTCGAGGCTTCTTCTCCATATCCAGGGAGTAAATGTGAAGTGGCCAGCTCGAGTGCCAGCTTGAGTCGAACTCGAGAACCACGTTTCGAATGGGCTCGCCGCCTTTCTCACGGGCGCAAAAGGGTAATTGATTGAGAATGTGCATCCATGATAGAGAATACAGCCCTGGCTCGATGCTCAGTTTGAACACGTCCTGGCATGGGCGCACGGCAAGCCGCCAGTTGTCTCCGTGACTGTTGCGCAGCTGGGGGACCTTGAAGTCGACAACTAGCTGGCAATATTCTTCCCGTGACATAGTTGGCAGCCTAGAGTAGCTATTGTGTCTTGCGTATTCCGCATATTGACCTTGCGCAAGGGCCCTTCTTTGTTTCCAGTATCCCATGTTCAATCGGCGAATCATGGTCTTGCGAGAGTCCCAGCATGCTGACCAAAGACCGGCATCCCAGAAGTAGGCAGACCGATTTGGCTTGCCTTTATCATCATGCTGCGGGACAATAGTGATGGCGTGATCTCCGTAAATGTGTTTTGCCATTCCTGGCGCCTTCCTATCAACCATCGGCAAGGCTGTGAAGCGCTCGGGGATCCTGTCCCCTGCCTTGATGCTGAGGATTGAGAAACTATGGATGCCGGAAAATCCTTGATCAGTGGGACGGACAGCGGCCTCCCATATTCTCATCTGTACCTCGGGCGGGAGGTGGGAGAAGCGCGGAAATGTAGTCAAGTCCATAGTTGCAAGAGATTAGAGAGACGTCAATGTGGCGCATCCAAGACGGAGAAAGAGGTAAGAAGGAGAGGTAAGACATCTGACAGGAGTAAGGAACCCCTGAACAAAGAAAGGAATCTACGACTACTGGATTTTTGAACAATTTCTGGGCAATACCAACTGACTTTTATGCTGCGACAAGCAATACATATTTGAGTTGATATGAAAGAGTGAATCCCTTTCTGTTTTGCTCACATTGATCATAGTACTGGATACTATGTGCATTAATTGCATATATTTTGTTGGCACGTCTGTGAAAAGTTTACAGTGCCAGGTGACACAGACCGTCACGTAATGGAGGCCACTCCCCACTACTTTATCCTTTTAGTCAATGTGCGAACGAGAAAATTCCGGACACTCAGTGGGAAATAATTATCCAAAACCATCCACTGAATCTATGTACATTGTCAGGTGATCTTATAGCTGCTCGCGGTGGTCGGTATGGCCAGCCTGCGCATGCCTTGCTTCGTCAACCACGCCGATAACACCTTCCTTGACTGCAGTCTCTTCGTCCTTCTGCGACTCGATAACCTTGAGGCTGGCTTTTCCCACGCGATACCAAGGCATTGTAAATAGCTCCTCCATCCGTTCCATGGACATTCCCTTGGTCTCGGGGTACGCAAAGTATACGTAAATTGTCATGCCGATGGTGACACAGGCGAACAGGCAAAACGGACCCCACTGATGCATCGCGAGAACCATGTTTGGCTGAGCCCGAGAGAGGGCAAAGTTTACTAGATACTGCCAGGCCACGCAAATGGCCATGCAGGTGGACCGAACTTTGGTCGGGAACACCTCGGCATTGATGATCCATGGAACCGTGCCCCAGGACAGGGCATAACCGATCGCAAAGACGTAGATAAACGTCACTGCCACCCAGCCAGCAGCAGAAGAGGGGTTTCCTCCATCTGCGACTCCGAGGTATGCTGTCAAGTAGATCAAGGCAGTGATGCAGAGAGCCGAGCCGATGAAAAGTCCGGTTCGGCGACCGAGCCTGTCGATGATGAATAGGCAGTAACAGCAGACGGAGAAAAACTTGACCAGCCCATAAATACCCGAGAACAAGTAGTTAGTCGTTTGAGAAGTGAGTCCAATAGACTCGAGGATGGAGGTGTTGTAATAGGTAATGATGTTGCCGCCTGAAAACTGAAAGCCCACTTGCATCATCATGACCATGATCATTCGCTTTCGAATAGTTTTCGAGGTGAACTCTTGCCAAAATCCCCTCCAGCCTGGAGCCACAGACTTCTCTTGTAGAACGCTAGACTGTATCTCCTGAAATTCTTGCGCAACGTAAGCGTTGTACCTGGGCAGTGACCTGAGGTCCTCTAGGGCAAGCTGGGCCTCTTCGTATTTGCCATTATCGACTAGCCATCTTGGAGACTCAGGGACAAACAAAAGCCCAAATATTGTGATAATTCCCGGGAGCGCTTGAACACCCATGGGAACCTGCCACTGTGCGTTCTTGTCCGCGCTAATGTGCTCGATGGACCCGAAATTAACCCAGTATCCAAGCCCAACGGAAAGCATTGTGTTGGCGTTGTACAATGCCATAAGGCCACCTCGTATGGCCTTTGGGGAAATTTCAGCCATGTAGCCAGTCCCAGCAACACTTGCGGCACCAGACCCGGCACCAGATAGAAACCTGCCGATAAGAAGCTCTATCCTTCCACCAGAGGCTCCAGGGTTGGCAGACATGAGGATGGCGGATAGGGAATAAACCAACGAGGAGAGGGCCAAAGACCACTTTCGGCCCAGTCGATCGGTGATGGGGGCCGCAATCAGAGATCCGACGCAAGAACCTAGGATGAGCAAAGAGGTGATCCATGCTTTCCAGTTTGCGAGGTCGGTGTCTGAGAAATGATCGAGATCGAAGTGGTGTTTGAACGGACTCATGGCGAGAACGCCTGAGATGTTTGATGTGTTGAAGCCTGCAGCGTTTGATCCCGTTAGCCAGATAATTTAGATTCCTTTCAAAAGCACAATTGACTGCATACCATGCTGAGAGCCCGAAAAGGAGAGAATGATGCAATAGATGAGAATCTTCCACGAAATGACCTCTCGAGGCGTCTGCTCGTAGATTTTCTTATCGATAATGGCCATGGTAGCAGAAACCAGATTTGACGGATGAGATTGAAATTCTTTCCAAGCGAGGATGAGAGCGACGCCAGGTCTAAAATACTGGGCTGGATACAGAGGCACGGGGCTCCGCGTTGGGGTCTCCACAAACCCCAGTCTTCGTGTTGTCGTCGTGGGGAGATGGTCCTTGCCCAAGAGCTTACTGCCCCATGCCTCGAAGGCCCCAGAGGAGCGGCAATTGTCAAATGATAAGAATTGGAGATTATTGGAGAACGACTGATTTCTGGTGCCCCCGCTGTCATGTGGGGCTGATCATAGGTATGTGATTTTCTTGCTTTGCAGGCGAGGTGGAGAAACAAGTTGGCGAGGCACCATGTGCCGGACTAGTCCGCGAGGAGTGCACGAACCAGGTTCCAGAAGTTTCATTGCCTTGAATTTCATGGGGCCACGGGAGTGAAAAGGAGATGTCGGAGCGGAGCGCCCCGTTCGAGAAGATGATGCGGAGGTCTAAATGAATCAGGGCATTGGCCAATATCAGACTATGGCGGCCTATCTGTGCCGTTTTGGAGGTTATTCTTGGCGATTTGTGGCAATAGTTACTCGTTTCGGACGGGATGGAGAATGAGCAGCTACTTTTCTTAGGCAACGCTTGACTCGGGCCCGTGCATCTCTTTTTTGAAGGATACAGAATTTCATGATGCAGAATGGCTGTTGATTCCCGTGGGGTCATAATGGAGTTTCGGCGATGTTGTTCCTGTTCGTTGTCAGCAAAGAGTGTATCCCAAATACTCCTTGGTCGTCGATTTTGATCTTTTTGTAGTTTTGAACCTAATCGGACCAAGTTGAGGCTCAACAACCTTGGCACTCTTAGTGCCCGCATTTGGCCTCTTGGCTCCTTGGCCCCATGTAAACCAAGAATGCCGTTCTCGATCCTGTGCATCGCCAAGTCAACCATTCACTACCATCCAATAACGAACCCTCCATATCGCAGCCTATGTCAGTTCGGCACATTGATGGATACCTCAATAAAATTCCCAGATCACCACGCTGTACTCAGGCATGGGCTTTGGCACTGGGACCTCATCTTACCCCACAAGACCGTGTTCCTCTTCTCCAGTCTGGATGGTTCCGCGTTGCGGAGCGCTCCGCCTGTCACGAGAGTCGGGGCCGATGACCCACCTGTCCATATCAACAAAGTGTCATAGTTGGGGCGTGCAAGCCGTTTAGGAAATAATAATGTCGAGCCATTATTGATTGAACTCTCTGGGTCGACTACTCGGCGAACGGCGAGAGTCAGAAGGTGCAGGTTAGGTAGCGAGGTCACCTGACTCAACAGACTCTGCGCAGGCTGGGGACAGAACGTACTCGTACTGGTCGGGCTCTGGACCAGTCCCGTAATTGGGACCAAAATCTGTTATTCAAAAGATGGCTTCTGCTAGAAAATGAGTCTTGCTAGCGCATCAATGTATCGAGGTCTCGGTTCCACATCTTCGATGTGTCGACAATGTACCAACTTTGCAACTCGCAGCATTGTCGACAGTTTTAATTGAGAGCGCGTGGCACTGGATACTAAACCATCAATTGGCCTCTCTGAGCCAACACGGCAACGATGTCCTGCAGCAACCCGAGTCAAATTTGGACGATGCCGTTCGCTCCAACGATTAACCACCTAAGCGCTTCTACGAAAAAGGATCCATAAAATGGTTCAAAGTTAATGGGCAAATCTTATTCTTCAATCTGTATAGCTTCGCCTACGTCTCGGAAATGTCTTTACACACAACCCGCATTTTCCCCGTTGGATGAAGCTTGAAATCAACTCCTCGAGTCAAGATCGTCTAGATGATGAACTATTCATGGTGGACTTGGTGAGCGCCGTCATTGAAATCTGGCTTGGCAAACCAAGTGAGTACCGAATTCAATGGTTGAAGGGATCCTCAAGTCCAGAAAACGAAGGCTCCATTGGATGGCTTTCCGAGCCTGCAGATTCAAGCCGAAGCAGCTTCCTGTTGGAACCAAAGGGTCTTGTTCAGGCACATGAAATTCAAAATCGTCGCTTGCCACAAACGGTGCGACGGCCCTATTTTTTGTTGGCTGCTTTTCTGAAGCACACTTTTTCTTTCTCTTTCTTTTTCAATATCATTTCGCGGCGCCACCCGATAATTTGTGGTAACTTCCGCCTTTAATAAAACCCCAGGATATTGGGCTCCTTTCTCTATCGAGAAATGGCTGTCACTACACGGCCAGCTCGTTCTGCAAGAAGATGTTTGATGGAATTGTTTCCCATCTGGGTTTGATGTTAAAGAGTAACTACTTAGCTAGGGCACGAGACTTTCCAGGATCATACAACTCAACTTCTTTCAATTCTAATGCCTACCCCGATCGCCCCGTTGTCCAATGCTTGGAGACGAGAACAGATCCTATCCGACGGCAACCGTTGCATTTCCGAGCGAAATTACTCTGAAGAAACAAACTGGCATGACTTGTTGCTACGCTAGCTGGTGAAGGGAAAGAATGCCCTCAATCTTCCGATGGAGGAATTGGATAGGGCGCATTAGTGTCTTGCCCCTGGCATCTGCGATTTGATGGCTTGCACTAGTCTCCTTACCGCCTCGCCGTGATCCTTTGATGCGGATCCTGATATTGCGTTGAGGTATTCTTGGATATTGTCACTGCTGACTCCATACCTGCCTAGCAGAGCACGGAGCTGTCTGTTCTCCTCGGCAACGCCCTCTGCGGAGTCCTTGACATCCTTGGAGGCCTGAATGCCGTTAATTTCGTACCTCCGGGCCCTCTCTTCAAGGTCCGACAGGTGCGACCTTCTTCGCGCACGGGATCTACGCTGATTGTCCCTTACACGCTCGGGACTTGGTGGCTGCAGGACAGGTCAGTATCAGAAAGGGCTGTGAGCAGTCGAGATTGGGCAATAGCATTCACACACCTGACTCGTTTTGCGCCGCATTGTGATAAAAAGGGTTGAGCAAGAGTTGGTGCAGTAAGCTGATAATGAAGCTGCAATGGATAAAACGGACCAAGAGAGAACGGACCAAGAGAGAACGGACCAAGAGAGAACAAAGCTCGAGACTGGCTGAAAAGACCTGAAAGCTTTAGCTTGGCCAGGGTCAGACATTTAAGGACAAATGTGGTGGGGCACTCTGTTTTGATTGTGCTTTTTGGAGACATTGCTTCTGCGAGTGGCAAACAGGACTCGTGGACATGTACCAGTACCATACAGGCGAGTGCGAAGCGAGGGGTAGGTCCACGCACACCTGGCGAGAGGTGGGTGGACACCCCCAGCAGCCCCCCTCCAGTCCTGACGGTCCTGACAATCGCCCTACACTCCCCCTACAGTCTTCCTACAGCTGCTGAACAGTGCAGTGTTGCAGTGCACCAACAGGTAAAATAAAGGCACACCCGTGCTCTCCAGGCTGTGGGTCTCGTGCGTTTCCACCACCAAGACTCGCGGGGCTGGCAATCAGCCCAAGTCATCTAAAGATAGCGCGTTGACACGCCAAACATTCATCGGTTATGGTGACGTAAGAGGCATCGATTCTTGCACCAATTCGCCAGTGGCTTTGCCCTTTTTATTCCACTGGCACCAACCCAGGACAAACACCGACACCAAACAGCACTCGTTCCACTTTGGCGCAACTACCCCTATCGATACCGCAGCAACCCTACCAAGGTCAGCAATCAGCGAGACCATCGCTCAAAGCTGCTGAACAATATTACTCTGGATGTGTGCTCGCTGATCACCATTTTCTACCGGACCCTTCTCGCTAGCCAGGATCCTTTGGGGGCTTCCCTCTGTCGGTTCAAACAACGAGCCAAGATCTGGTGACGCCCCTACACTATGGAGGCCTAGACATGGTTGCAGTCGCTAGCAAGATCTAGTCCAACTGAATCACGCCGTCTTTGTCCTCGCCGCTGTGCTTGAACCCCACCACCTGGCTTGGCGGCTGATAGCAAGGCATCTCTAAGCCAGAACGGAGCTTTTATTCCGCAGAAGTCTCTGGCATCCCGAATTTACTGCTGGCAGTTCAGATTGTAATTGTTTCGAACATAGGTAGCAGTTGATCTCACATGGTCAACTCTTGGGTTGGCCTTGGATTCTCCGCGATCACTCTTGGAATTAACACAACGCCTGCGTAGAATCAATTCATTTGTAGACAGGAACAACTCCTATTAAATTAATCCCAAAACCCCCATTTTGATACGGATGTGCTAATACCCAGAGGCTAGGCTAGGGCTCAGCAGTGACTGAGGCGTCAGAGGCCCGGAATTATTATCAGTGGTTGCGTGTACTTGCTTTTCCCCCCTCCTTTCTTTGATTCCTTTTTTTTTTTGGCGTGTCAACACACAAGTGACTCAACCCAGCCCACCAGCTGTCGTGCAAGCCCAGCCAACCTTGGCCTTCAACACAAGCTTGGGGCCTCACCAGCAAGCTGTCTTGCCCCCATCATTCGGACCTTCATCTCCATGCGCTGTGGGATCTCCGTCGCTAGCTCGACGCTAGTGGAACTAGCTACGAACTCGCCGACTCCCCGCTTCGATCCGAGACGAACATTACAACCCCACGAACTTTATCCCGCCTCCCCACCCTCGACCGGCTACATGGCTGACTAGCGGACTTCGAATGAAGGACGCTTTATTATAGCCCACGAGAGTCAAAATGCTAGGACGTCGAGAGCCAGCCATGAGATTAGGTAGGCCCTTGACGCCATTTTGAGGCATATGTTGACGGGGTTGCTTTGAATGTCGAAATTGACAATCCTCGTTCTGAGAAAAGGGGTTAGAGGCCTGTAGCATCGCAAAATGGATCAGACCACAACACGGCGTGCAAATATTAGTGTTCAACAACGTTAGTCATATATCTCTCGCCCTGACCAAAGGGAAAAAAGGCCAGTCAGCTTAATGTACGCCATTAGTCCTCGGATACCGCAATGCCTTCTGTCAAGCGCTTGGTTGTTGGAAAACTCAAGCACAGCAGCGCGGAGGCCTGCGCCACGGAGGCCCTCCATGGCAACGCCCAACGGTTAATTGCTAGCAGGGCTTTCCAATCACCTGCAGCTTCTTGCGTCAGTCATTCAAACCCCGCTTCTTGATCACGCCAACTTGAACACGGCAGTACCCTTTGTTACCATCAAACATACCGCAAAATCATCTTCTTGCAGCAAGCCTCGGCATCATATCTTTCGAAAACTTGCCTGCGGACGTTCTCAATCTCGTATGGGAAGAAGCTGTCCGATCGCCCCGTGATTTGTATCGCCTTATCTCAGCATCGCCCACCTGCTACCGAATGTTTGCCCTGAAGCCAGAGCCTTGGCTACGGTTCGCGCTTCAACATGCCGTCCCTGCCGAATCCTTGCGTCTCCTGGCCGTTATAGGTGCGTTGCCAGAATTCAAGCACGAAAGCGAGAAGCCGGCGCACTCTGAGAAACTCCGAACTCTTTTCGAAAGAAATTTCTTGCGCCTCCCAGCATCTGTTATACGCTGTACGATCAGCCATCAATGAAGTTGAAAAAGACGTTGTTGAAACCGTCATATCTGCTCCTGGTGTCCGGTTATCAACGCCGACAGCACAAGCAGTTGCACAAAACTCACCCAGTGACATGGAAGATGCAAACAGCCTGCAGCATTTCGACGGCTTTGACAATGTCACTCTCAACTTATTCGTACACTTTCGAAACAAACTTGGGCCAGCCACAGTCAATGTAATGACTTCCCTCGGCATCCAATCTGTCTCCGATATTTCACATTCCCATCTGGAGGACCGAAAGAAACTTATTCTGCCTTATCTTCCTTTCCAGTGCTCCTGTGTCGGTGAAATAATTAATTCCGCGCGAATCCGACACCCATTGATCGACCCTCAGCTTGGTGATGACCCATCGGAACCTGCTTGGGCTTATAGCTCGATAGACCCCGTAAATCCTGACTATGGGGCGGAATGGCGTGTGGGTGACGATTACTGTCTACTAAGGGAACTTGCATAGATGTTCTAGGACTCATGGAGAGTCGAGCCTAAAGAAATCTTCAAAAGACTCGAGGCAGCCAGAGCCGTGTGTGCCTGCACCTTGAGGAAGTTCAGAAAAAGATTTCAAAGCGAAGCCTTAGAAACGCAGCTAAAGGGAGCGCAAGTTTCCTGGGACGAGATATCGAGAATAGAGAAGATATTTAGGAACATGGAAAAACATGCCGTGTCCCAAATACGGAAATAAAACAAGGCAGCGGACAACCGAACGCGGGCTTCCTTCTGATGAGGCAACAAACCAACCACCCAGCAGATCCAATGTCGTCCGGGCACACGCGTGATTGCAGCCCTGAAGACGCGTCGCGAGCTGAAATTCGGTCCAAACAGGGCCGCACCAGAGAAACGGCGCTGCATCTGGTTACCGACTGCACGAAGACTTGCTTCCATCAACATGTCAGAAGCGTTTCATCCCACAAAACCTAGTCAAGAATTCGAAGAATGATTTGAAATGATTTCACTTCTTTTTTTTTAAGCTACATCTGTTATTAGTTGAAAGAAGACGCCATCAAGCCGTACGTCTTTCGTTAATCTGCCAATACTCGCGCTGGAGAGGCGTCTCCAAAATCATTGACTGCTCAACGTGTTTGAATTTTTCATTTTTCTCCCCTTCCGGGCCTGGGATGGCTTGCGCACAAATATCGCCCAAGTTGCACGGGCAAACCTTCTTTCACACCTATCGGCTGGATCTTGACCTATTCTCCTCAGCCTAGCCAGGCGCAAGAGAAACGTGTACTCCGTGCTTGTCAAATCATTGTGAGATCAAGTTTTGTCGGTTGAAACTATCGGGAGACGTGTGGCAAAGAGAAGCATATCAGGAAATAAGTGGCACAAACTGCTGGGCCTTTTAGCAAAACTTGATTTAGTCTCTCTCTTCTTTTCTTAGTTTTTCCTATTTACTTCCTCTTTCTTGCCTCTTTTTCCAATAGGTGCAGGTCGATTATCCGATTCACTATATTAGCTTAAATACTTCTTCGGCTGTACCAATTTGAGCTCCTCCCAACATGATGCCCTCTACAAAACATTCACCGACCAGTTCAAATCCACCTTGTTGGTAGACTGGCCTTAGTAAGTAAGGCACGTTCGCTCCATGGAACAACGCGATAATATCCCCTTCCTTTGCCGTGAATGGACACAGCCCAACCTTTCCGTCAGACGCTTTGAAGTAGCATCGGTCAAGACACGAAGGAATCTGCTTATTTTGACGCTCCATCAGATCTGGATCCTCCCCATTCCCTAGGTGAGTATGCAGATGCGACCCATATTCATGCAATGCCCTTGATATGGTACGCTCCGGTTCGTCTCTTGCTACCGGCGCTCCCCAATGCCCATACAATGCAGATGGATCCAGGATCTGTTCAAATACGTTGGCAATATGATTTGGATCAGCCTTCCTTTCTTCCTGTTGGACCAAGTACTGGACGGGAAAATACTCGATGGAGGAAATTTCTGACACTCTCCTTCCCAGGAGCTCAAGAACAAGCGGATTTTGCGTCTCGGGGAGTTCCAATTCGGGTTCCTTGCAAATAGAGGTCCGAAATTTGAATTGTGCCTCGAGAGTGGCCTGTGCCCATTTCGAGTTCCCTATGGCATTCAACGCCCAAGATGGTCCATCTGATAAAGCTTGAGCGCGGGTCGAACCAGTAGTATTTCTCCATTGTCGATCTGGCTGCCAGTGTATTGCGGATAAAATTGAAACAGATTTATGAGTCTTGATCCACCATCTAGTAAAGTCTGCAAATACGCGCTCAACTGTTTTGCTGTAGTCAGGTTGGATCAGTCCATCCAGCTCGTTGGTCAACTTGGTCTCATTTCCAAAGGCAAACAGGGCAAAGAGCTTGTCGCGAGGATCAGTTGCGTCCAGGTCCAAGCCTCGAACGAAGACGTCCAAAATATCATTCAACTGTGAGGTCCTTTCGCTAGATGTGCCTGGGTTTTGTATTTGTAGAACATCCTTGGGTGACTTGATGGAATGCCAGATGTCCGCCATGGCTGGACGACTATGGATGTGATAGTCCATGTATTTTGGGCTTCTCAGGGATTCGCTCATCGCCAAGACCTCCTCCCATGGCACCATCTCCATGGAACAATGCACCATTGCTTGCTTAGCGAGGATGGCCTCTTGGATGACCCAAACTCTGGTGAACCATGGGTTGTTGTAAAGGACCATCATCAACCTTGATACATTTGTCGCGCCAAATCCGCCAGCGAGCTGAATTATTTCTCTTGAGAATTCATTTTCAAACAACTCAAATACCTCGTGCATCCCGCGCAGTGTCCCAAAAATGTGCCTTTTGGAATCAACCTCTCTTTGAACTTGATCTGGCTTCAGGGAGTGGCGAGTTCCTGGACATTTACATTCATCGCCCCCTGGACACTGCCGAAAATTAAAGTTGTAAATGTCCCGGATAATACGTAGGCACGTGGTCTCACTGGCGCTGCCTTCTCCCAGCCAGATGTGAACAGTGTCAGCTGAAGAGTAAATTCTATCCATCATACGGACTTGCTGTGATCTTTCTTCGATATCATCCTGATTAATACACAGAGCATCAATCCAGATTCTCAACGGCTCCTGGTCATTTCGGAGACGGCGAATGGCCATGTCAACTGATTTCGTAACTGTAAATGGGGAATGTGCACTGTTCTCAGTCTCTGCGAGAGATAGCGTTGTTCGGTCAAGAGGATTTCCCCAGCAGTAAGACAACGCGTCGAAATTGGTGGACTCAGTTTCATGGTCAGAGAGACCTGCATAACTAAAGAATCCACGAATCGGATCCTTTGGCTTCCCAGGGTAAATATTCAACAGCCGTATTTGCTGCTGTGGTAAAACTAACGGCTTGGAGTAGTGCAAGTTGTTGGAAGCAATGTTCTTTTGTACTCCATCTGTATGCTGAGAATGATATTTTAATGTGATTTGGCACTCTTGGGTGAAATTCACCCAGGCCTGGTAGGCTGCTTTTGGAATGACCTGGATTACATCTCCTGCTTCCAACCCTTGAATCCAATGCACGGCCTCTGATGTAGACAGATTATGCCATGTTACGGTGTGACGATAAGATTCGAAATTCGCCCGTCGGTTTCTCGCAATCTCTCGCTGATTAAAGAGCCTCTGCCCCCGACGGATCACGGCTTCAAACCACGTGTACGATACGGAACCGTTGTCTGCCCAGCCTGCCACACGTCAACATCAACCAGCTATGAAGCTAGTGCCCCCTTACCCTGATCGTGGGACACCATGGTAAACACAACTTCCAAGACTTTAGACACATCACTGGGAACACTCAACTCCGCGTATGGAACATGAGGGCAGTGATGGTCAGTTTTGATGTGGACAGCGCGTCTCGCTGTACACTCTTTGGTGATGACAGGCATGGCTTCAGTGCCGAGGTCTGAGTACTGCGAACTATGGGTAGAATAACAAGAATTCTGGTTCTATGCTACCCTCGTGACAAACCAGGTGGCTTTTTTTTTCAAGGTCAAAAAGTAAGAAGACATTCAGGTTCCTTGAATGCAGTCGACTGCCAAAAGATGCGGTATTTAAGCGATCGTTGACTGAAATGGGGCAAAGCCATAAGATGCAACTTGGGGGCCAAAGAGTAGTGCTCACTACAAGATATCTTAATACCGACGCCCAATTGCCTCACGGTTACCCGTGCTATTGTGGATGGAGTCGAGAAGACAGCTTGTTGATATGAATTTGGTTTTTTCTCGCAGCAGATTAAGCCACAAGGTGAGTGCGCAATCCAAGGTGACGGATTAAGATGAAATGACATGACTACGTTGTTGTAGACTCGGTCGCGAAAGCGCGCAACTCGGCTTCCATGCTTGGCCGCAGTCAACCTGCTCTTTTGGTCGGCAAACACAGCGGCCTAGGGTAGGAGCGCTTGTGCCCCTCATTCCTTCGCACCACTGTCACTGCCATTGCGAAAGATCTAAAAGCATCTCGCCAAGAAGAAAAAAAAATCTTTGCTTGTCGGGTTTATAGTAACCCAAGTCAATAATAGCGGCAGAGCAACCCTCACGGTACGTCTGGCCATCTGCGACACACGCACACCCCCAAGATTTAACCTGCTTTCCAGTGCAAACACGCAAATTTGCACGTGTTTTGGTAATCGGATCCCTTCGGAGCCTCGTGCATGGTCAACAAAATGAAACAGCCATCCTTTCCTTTCTTTCCGTCTGCCGGCGACCCCCTGGCAAAGGACACCCTCCCACTTCTTGCAGCCGACCGCGCTGCCCAGGGATCCCTGAACCAGCCACTCATGGCACCACAGCCCGGCGCCTGCGTCAATGTGACAGTTGCCATGGCTCAGAATCACCCCAGGCTGTATACTGAGTAAATCCCAACTTGCTGCCTCAGGCAACCATCTATGCACTTTGTACAAAATCACCCATCTAACTGGCTCTCATCACAGCACCATCTCTGTCTTTGAAAATCCTCCCCGCACTTCTTGTTTGCATGCCGCAACCCCCTCAGCAATCTCTCCACCATGAGCTCTGACATTCTTCCACCAGAGGGCGAGGAAATGGAAGGATTTCCACTGTTCCCTCGCCTTCCCCGCGAGATTCAGCTTTACGTTTGGGATATGGCACGCCCTACTGTGATTGACGCTGAATTCAACTTTGATGGAACTGTTGAATACCAGATGCATCCTCTACTTGTGACATGCAAAGACTCCCGCAAAGCGTACAAGCGAAAGGAACCATACTTTAAATTATCGGGCGTTACTCGATTTGTGCGTGAAGAGTGTAACCTGACGCTCTGTGCTGGCCTTCGTTATATCCTTCTTGCGAAACCCAGCCGTGGAGAATACAGCCTGCTCTGGGAGGCACTCTTTGAATTTCCGTCTCTCAAGGAAGTGAGAATGTTCATCGTGGATGTACCGGCCAATTACCAACCTTCGCCAGCTTCTCAATTTCGACCTGTCTGTCCACTGGACCATTGCGCTAGCTGGTCTATGGGCTGTTGGTCACAGATATGCCCAGCTTGCAGGTGGGAGTCCAGGTTCAACCGGGGGCTGGAGCAATGGTTCCCGATTTCGACAATGGCCAGTCGATTCATCCTCACCATGGACAAGGACTTGCCCAAGTTCCCTACGCTCGAACAAGTTGGAGTGTCAAGAAATCCGCTGCTTCGATGGGTAAAGGATCCAGAATCGGAACCGCCCGGACCTCGCCCGGAGGCGGAGGAAGAGTAAGACGTGGAAAAGGGGGGCGATGCTGGATGAAATTTGTGTCAGTCTGAACTGATTTGCGGTATTTCCCTTGTCGGAAGTTATACTGGACCGGCGGGCCTGAAGCTGCCAAAGAATTCTGATAGCCTCTTATGCGTGTGTTTCTCTGAAGCTTCAAGCAAGCCCACGTGCGTCGCCAATTGTGATATCACCTGACTAGCGATCTGTGTTGTGTGCAAAGCCACCTCCACTCCCATGTCTCTACCTTGACACCGCTTCTGCTGCATCACATCTGGGCCTAAAGATGTGGCCACAGCACCACCGCGGCGCTCTTGCGTCTGGGTTGGTGCACCGTGGCCTGCTGTTTGAGATTCCATCTGCTCCAATCTCGTCTCGCCCCGACACTGCTGCTATGTCAAATACGGTGCCATTGCACGTTTTCTACGCCCATCAAATCTTTCTGTGATAGATCCATTTCACTTGCATCGTTTGAGAGAGAAAAAGAATTCATCACTGGCAACGTGGCGCCGTTTTATGCCGCCAATTGGTTCCCTACATACTGTCATGCACTCTAAAATTGCTAGTTGGGCAATGGACGATAGGATTCTAAGTCACTAATCATGAGTGCAGAATGACAGGGAGAAGAGGAATGGGAAAAAATGAAAAAAAAAATAAACCACTTTGAATAGGCAGGCACACCGCATTCAGTACAAACAAATGAAGCGGTAAGATGGAGAAATTGGGGATGCTTGAATTTCCTGATCAAAGGAGAGGAATATGCTCTTTAATGGAGACAAAAGCCGCAATGAAGGCTTTAACCGCCTGCAGCTCCAACTAGGAAAACTAGCTGGCTCACGCCCATGGCTTGTTGATTCATCAAGAAGTTTCCAAGATTGAGTGGACCTACGCAACACAAGCCTTCTACATAGCCTCTCGTGATTTGCGCGAGAGACCCAGTCGAACGAGATACGTGCTGGAGACTGGTTCCTCGTTGGCCCTGAGACGCCATGTGCGCTGGAACTAGAGAACGGGGCCGCCAACGCTCAAATTCCACACAACGTGGGGTCGTCGGGTCTTGAGACGTTCGCCAGCCGGCACCAGGCCTTTCAGCACCTCGAGCCTGAGCAAGGCATACAGCTGTGAAACAGAGCTTTCTGGGACCTCCAGGGCATTTCTCTGCTTTCTTGGAGCACCCACTCATCTCGTATGTTTCGATCGATCGGGGTTTGGGATTTCTTGCTGAGCCGGGCGGTGTCCAGAGTTTTGATCAGCACGGACCGGAGTGACCCCGTCTAGCTCTGTCTTGTGTCCTGGGAGAAAATCGCATCTCGGAGCTCGCAAGGTGGGTTGTCTCACGCGGGAGCATCTAGCGCGCGGCAGGTTTGTTCAGCAAAGCTGGATACGCTTCTGAGAATTTTGTGGATGTCGAAGTCGACTCGACCAGCACACGCGCACTGGAACTCGAAAGAGGACGTCGCAGACATGTCAGAGGTAATTCGTGGCGAGAAAAAAAATTGCCTATTTTTTACACTCCCTCCAATCTCTGATCAAAACACAGTACGTATATAAATCGGGGACCCGTCGGTCACAGAATCGTCTTGACTGATGCTAGTGTGGACGGGCCGTGACAGGGTCTCCACTTACTTTATCGGGAAGAAGGGATTTGCGACAAGGGTCAAAGCCGGGGAGGATCGTCTCGGTCCGTGTCCGAAATCTTTCTGGAAAGGTAACACAACGGTCGGGCGGGAGAGATGGCTGGTTCGTGGCGCCAAATCGCGGTGGGTAACGGCCGGCGCGCGCAACTGACTGTTGACGGGAAAGGCGAGGGCTGAAGCACGATGCTACCATGGGGATTTTGGGTTTGATCAGGGGGGGCGGTAGGAGCCGGCAAAATAGAAGCGAGCCAGCCAATCAACTTACACCCCAGCTGTTGAGCCTGGGTCAGAAGGGCATCAACACTGGGATTCCTGTCAGATGGGGCCCTGTCGCGGCCATCTCTGATGGGATCAGTGCCTGTGGGTTTCCTCTGCTCTGTCTGTGCGATTTTTGGGTCGCGGGGCGTCCGGGCGAGTGCCGCCAACCCGATAAGCTCGGCTTGGTGTCGCTGTTAGCGCAGCACGATGGTCCACTACGCCGACGACCTGAAACAGTCAACAACTCATACAAGATTAATTGGCATCTTGAAGTTGTATAATATAAATCTAGCTATTGATCGGCTGAGGCAGAGTGCAGCCTTGTTGGTCAAGATTCTGAAAATGAGAGGTCTGGTTTGTTATCTTTGTGCAGTGCGTGCGTCTGTAGGCTCAAGCGCCAATCAGTCCCCAATACACGGGACATTTTCCACAGCCTTTTTTTTTCTCGCATTGGCATCAGGCTCCATATTCCGTTAGAAAGACGGCTGGAACTGATTTCCTAGCGAATTTTCATCAAAATTTCCCGTCTAATTTATATTTGTAATAGATTTGCTTCTATCGCGGCGAATCGCCCCGGGCTAGACGCGGTCCAAAGCATCAATATGGCAATTGCCTGCGCCCCTCTCGCAAACGGGAAGGGGAGCTATTTAGCTCGCTGCACTCATTGGTGCAGTCGTGTCAGGGGGACTGGCGGCTGCCATCGCATTCGAAGACTGCTGAGGGCTATCCAGCAGTGACTGCGAGCCCCCAGCTGGCGAGGTGGTGTCGTAGAACGAGCGGCCATCTGCAATTGCCTCGCTCGCAGGACTGGATAGGGCAATGTTTGCCTGAACTGGCATTTGGCTGGCCGGCTGCTGGCTGGTTACTACCTCCGAAGCCAGGTAGCCTTCGATGTACATATGGGTAATGCCGTGCTGAGCCAGCAGGTTGCGTAGGTGGCGGTTCTCCTCGGCTGCCCTCCTCGCGGCATTGTTAACCTCGGTTTGCACCTCCATTCCTGCAATCTCGCATTCTCGGATCGTCCTTTCGAGATACTGGAAGCGCTGCCTGTTTCGCGCCTGAGATCGGCGCTCGTCCTGTCGCAGCAGCTCGAACCTGCGGCCAGCCTAGATTTTTGAGCTTCAACTCGGCATCGGGGAATATCAAACATGACATACAGCAGTGGTGGAGGAGATCCGGGCCATGTTAAAGGCTTTCCAGCGCAGGTTGTGCAAGGGTGAGGCAGAGTGCAGGGGATGAGAGCGCGCAAAGAATGATGTGTAGGACGCAGCAACAGCGAATGGGCGGGGGAAAGCCGCAATAAATCCGCAGAGGAGGCACAAGAAGCACATAACATAGCGGTGCAAACTCGAGCTCGCCAGGCCGTTCAGCCGCATGCATTGTCAGCTCATGACGTCCACGACAAAGCAACTTTGCTTTGTATTAGGGGAGGCACACCCAGGCGTCTTTTGGAACACCCGGTCCCGGTCAGGCCACCCATCATCGGCGATCGTTGTTCTGTGATTGCAGTCGGTTACATCAGCCGGAGGCATTTGTCTCACTTTGACGACTGTAGCAGAGGTTGATGTCCAAGGCACTTTTGCACAGTGCCATGCTGGCTCTTGCTTGCTTGCCAGGCTGTGAATTGACTTGAGCGAATGCATGTCGGTCCACAACCCCACCACACTATTGCCATAAGTACGGCGTCTCTCAGAGGTACTTTTGCTTGAAGCAATTTCTCAATTGAATGAACTCGTATCTCCAAGATTGGTATTCATAATTGGATTTTCAAATGTTTGTTCCGGTGTGTCCGTCAGCCCTAGAGGCTTTTACTATATCAAATGACTTCTTAGTTCCTTGATTTTGGAACGGCACCCACAAGGCGTAGGATTTCATGCTGCAAGCCACAGACTATTTTGGGTTAAGCCCCAAAGTTGAGGTTTTTCCTTCTGCAGCTAGAATCAAATTTGGACCTTGAGTCCCCATTGGAACCATCTATTCATGTTGCGCTGGTGGGGAGCACCTCATAGCGACGGCCGATCCACCATAAATACCGCTTCTGCTACTAAAAGCGGTATGTACTACTTCTGAAACTATGTGTACATAATATTCCTTCTAATCAGAATTCACAGGCGTACTTTCCGGGGTCTGCTCCCATTCTATAAACCGGGAGAGATCGAATCCCTTTTGCGCAATTTTGAGTGCATCAACTGCTCGTTTTCGAACCTCCTTTGCATACTCATCCCCTTTTTCCAGGGCTCGGAGAATCATAGGGTCATCTTTTGGGACATCACCGTGGTGACTCTTCATATGCCTGGAGGAGTTGGTCAGAAAGCTGAAGCGAGCAGAGGGAAAGGGGGAATTGCGCTGTTACCGATTGAAGACGTCTGATCTGTTGAACGTTACTTTTCTGTTGCCACTACAAAATGGACAGCAGTAGTCTGGCGGATCGTGTGTAACGGCATGCCTAGCGTAATCACATTGTCGTTTGAAGGGCAATCCTGATGCCTTTGGGCAACCCGCAACTTGGCAATACATATCACCTGATGTATGAACTCTCATGTGTGAAGTCAGCTCGAAACTTTTGTTGAAAGGGCCGGCTTTGCAAATCGGACAAGAAGCGGGAAGCTTCGTACGCGAACGAGCAACAGGGTTTGGTATTCCAGTCATGGAGACCAAGTCGACTCGGCCAGCCTGCAACTGTCGGCGCTGTCCTGCGCCACTAACGCCATTTTTCTCGGTAGCTCCGTTGGCTTGCTCGGTAGACTGGCCGGCATCAGAGCTCAGTTCTACGAGACCGGGAGCCTGAGTTTGGACTTGGTCGTTGGAGAATAGTTCATCGTCGAGTTGGATCTCTTCCTCGTCGACAGGAAGATCTTCTTCGGCAGCGAGACGGGACAGTTCATGGTCGCCGCCGCCGCCAGCCATTTGTCTGATAAGAGACGCATGCCCGTTTGATTCCTGAACAGGACCAGTAGCAACGACATCGAGGTCCTCGAGCGGACCCGCAACGCGAGCAAGAACAGGGGTTAAATACTCGTTCAGGTCATCATAATCAGCCCCTAGAAAGACGTCCTGAAAGTTGGGTTCAGCAGCCATGGTGGAGGTGGGCAGGGTGAGGAATGCTTGGTGCCCCTGATGGGCGAAAAGAATGGTGGTTTGGATGAATGGAGCGATGCAGAGGGGCTTCCGCGGTTGGGAATTTGGGGCACTGAAATATCCAGGCGTCAGGTGACTTTCACAATTATTCACTGCTCAACTCAACGGGCTTGTTGACGGCCTGCCTGCTTGTGTAAGTCTGATTGGTGCAGGGCGAGCAGCCATTGCGTTGGGGGGCGCATGGTGGCTCTTTGATGCGCATGGGGTTGAAGCATGTGTATTCAGGATGGATTCGGACGTTAAAACAGCCTCAACATGGCTGGCTTGCTTGCTCTTTTGTTATTAGCCTATTGCGCACCCCGTCGTGCTTCAGTCATGTTGTGGCACGTCGGCGGGCGATCAACCTTTTGTGCCCCGCCATCCTGTGCTGCCCTGTCACTTGCTGGGAAGCCATTTAGCGCGGGACGACTACTGAATAGCTGGACCCTTTAGCTGGACTTTTTAGCTGTCAACGCCTGAAAAAACGCATGGGTGCCGTAGGTCAAAGCTGGGCAGGCCTAAAAGCTAGGAAGCTAAACTAAACCACACTCGTGTCAGTCAGGTCAATGACTTGCGCATCTCGGCACAGACTTCCGTGGACCCGGCCGCTAGGCACTGCCGTTACATCACGTCGTATCGGCCGTTTATGTCAGGCTGATTGGCCGGGCTAATTAATACTTGGGTTAATGTTCTTGCCTTTGTAAATCACATTCCTCTGAATCAACATCGTGGCGGTGATGTTGGCTACCTAATGCAATGCCGAACAGCTGGCACAACTGCGGTGGAGAGTTTCAGCTTCAGTGGTCCTCGGCACAGACAGGGGGCTGTTATAGCGCACATTCACTGGCTTGCAGCCGCGGCAATGCCTGAATGGAACACTTTCGGCTTTCCCATTCAAGATGAACAATGTCAACAGCCAGTTCTAATGTTCGATGAATGACGCGTTCCAGCTACATGATTCATGACTAGCACATATTTTAACCTTTTCATCATTGACGCCAACACCAGCTACCGTCTCCTCCTTTCTACCAAGCAATTCGCAATGATGATTTATTTTACAGGTACGACTTGAATCGGTCCTCGATCGGGATACGCTCCTTCTGGGCTGGCTCGTCGACTTTGCCGCCAAACACCAACTGGGCGTTGAGAGCCCACGCTTTCGGAATGTCCCACGTTTTTGCCACCTCGTCGTCAATCAGGGGGTTGTAATGCTGAAGGTTACCTCCGATCCCCTCGGTAGCAAGCGCGGTCCACAGCGTGAACTGGAGCATGCCATCGCTTTGCGTAGCCCAGGCGGGGAATTTGTCGGCGTAGCTGGGGATATTCTCCTGCAGGTTTTTTACGACGCTTTGGTCCTCAAAGAAAAGGATTGTGCCAGCAGCGTCCCTGAAGTTCTTCATCTTTTCGCCAGTGGGCGCCCACCTGTCCTCGGGCACCCTGGCCTTGAGGGCATCAGTCACAATGTCCCACAGCTTCTCGTGCTGGGCGCCGTGGAGGACAACGACGCGGGTGGTCTGGGAATTGAAGGCCGAGGGCACTTCGTACAGTGCTTTTTTAACAAGCTCATCGACGGCACCAGCGGAGAGCGGAAGTTCTTTGGTGAGGAGGTAATGCGATCGCCGGAGCTTGATGGCGTCGATGATGGGCTGCGACGCTGTGGTGCGAGAAAAGGCCAGGCTTGCTGGGCGCTGAGAGCAAAACACTGAAGAGAGGAGAGTGGAGGGAGCTGCGCGCCGCATGAGTCTGGGCAGAGCGGAGGAGAACATCTTGAAGCGTTACAAACCGTCCAATTGTGAGATGAAAAGTCCCAAGATCCCAAAGGCTAAAAACGCAATGTTGTGAGCCCAAGCCATGGTGTGTCTGAGGAGCGGTGACGGCCTTTTGAGCTCCTTAGCGTTGCAAAAGACTGACGGTAAATGCGCCAACGGCCAAGTTTCGTCAATGAATAATAGCGCGTAATCTGCAGTAATGTATGACAATCACCTTATCAATCTCTGCTAGTTTCAAGCGGATTAAAAAAAAATTAAGCTCAAGCTGGCTTGGCTGGATTTATAAGCTGCTTAGTCCTCTGTTTCATTCCGATGCTAGCGCAGTTCCGTATTTCCGATGATGGCGTGGTTTAGTCCAAAGTTAATGCTCCTGAATGTACTTGATCAGCGTAGAAAAAAAAGTGTTTCTACTTCAGAATTTGCGAGAATCTTCTTCGATACTATCGGTAAACGACGCTGAGATCAATCTGCCATTTCTTTTTTTATTGAAGCCCAGTTCAGGAGAATTGGCTAGGATGACAGGATGACGATGGTGTCTGATTCCCCGCTAAAGCTGGTTCTTGCAATATCATCCACAACAACCAATGGATCCTAGTGAGGTCCACTTTGCAAATGCCAGAGCACCAGAAATCTAGATTAGCAGCCTGCGAGGCTTCGGCGGATCTTGTGCAATAGCCATGTTCCAGTCCCGCGTTGCTACTAAGAATTAACACGGTTATCAATCAAAAGGAGACTTAAGAGAACCCTTCATCGCCAGATCTTTTACCTGGTATTCTCTAACAACTCCGTTAGTCGACCACACAGCCGCAGGGTACTGGTTGCGGTCGCGTTCACTCAAAACACACTCCACCACAACTCGCAATTTCTGTCATTCTCATCATGGGGTTGCGTTCTTAAATGAATAAATAAAAAGGGTCCCGATTCGGTACACGCTCAGAAATGCTCGCGGCACAGGACAAACCAACGAGCAAGCCTCGTTGGGAGTTGCACAACGAAAGGGAATGGGTTGGGATATAGCGTACTAGGACGGATCTGAACCATCCCCTCACTTTGTGGGAATCTTTGCAACCCAGAATTGCCGCCTTCTTTGAAGAGCTTGGAATGAGTAATCTTTTACAGAGGCGGCCGTTCGTCTGGGTTCTTGGTATGGTCGGTACTAACTCAATTTTAGTTCCTCTTTTTAGTCTTGGTCTTGTACGTGCTGGAAGGCCTCGGATACTAATAGGCCAAAAAATGGTAATGGTTAATAGATGAATTGCTTCGGCTTCTTCTTTTCTCTTGTCGGCACGACATAGCCACAGGTATGCAATGGCCGCGAGGGATTGTTTTTGCTGGGTTTATCGCGGCTCTCAAGGGTCGTTTGATTGGCGATGGCCCTGGGGCCTCGATTGCCTGCAGCTTGCTGAGGGATGGATGAATGGGCAAGGTTGTTCTCAGCCAAAGTATCGTATACTCTTGTTCACGAGTTAACCCACTTTCTCTCATGCAACCTGCAACACCAGCCGAAGGTTGCCATCTCCATCCACCCATAAGGTCAATTTGTCTTGGAGATTCTCTCTCCGTTCGCTGTGATGGATTGTCGCGCACGTCAGCAAGTGAAGATGCAAGGCACCCTCCATCTCACTAGATGGTCATCGGGGGCTCATATTCCACTTCATCCTATTCTAAAGCAGGATTTCATTTGTACCGGATTTTGTCGTCTACGTCGCCCACATGAGCTTAGACACGGCCATGGTCTATCTGGTTCAACCTAGCCATACAATCTCGCGTTCGACGCTCCACCAATTTCACCAAGCAGGTCTTGAACCCGACGATTTATTTGTGCCCGAATTCCTTACAGACGTGGCCTTTTGCGGGGCCAAAGGGGACTTCGTCTAGATGCAAGACCACGCCGCAGACGAGCTTCCCGCATGGAATGTTGAGACCTAGGGCATTTCCGGAGCAGCACCCACGTAGCGGTTGGTCCTCATGTCGTCATGAACGGCAAAACATATCAACTGTGGCGAGTCTACCGCGACTTGGACGGATATTTTATCGAGGCATTCGAGCATTCATGTGATGGCACTGAATATATGTATGTCCTTTGCCTTTGTTGTGTCAAGTGTTGTCATGCTAACTCATAGGCACGCTACCCAGGTTCGACTCTCCTCAAGCTGGCTTTGGGGACTTATTCCTTCCTCGTGTTATTTACTAGTGAAAGTAGCGTCCAGCCTGCGGGGTTCGATATCAGCGCCAAAGATAATATGAACATTGTTAGCCACAAAACAACCCTTTGCAACCGAGAGCGGGGAGACCTCCGTCCGCCCGAGATCAAGCACGCAGCCTGCGTCTAGACATTTATCGACGACGGCGCCATTCTAGTAGGTACAGTAAAACTGCAGGCAGTAATCGCCAAGGAGGAGCCGCTAGAGTGCGTCGAGTTTGCAGTCCCGTTTGACCCTCGTAGAGATAGCCATCAGGTGCCGTCAGGCAGCAGCCATGTGAGTGCTGCAGGGATAACTTCATATGAATGACCGGACTTTTCCCTTGGATCCGACAGTCTGGGGCCCTAAGAGTGTCACGTTTGTCAAGTTACTGACTCGGTCGCAGCCAAGGGCAACAGTCGGAAACAAGCTCATTGCAACAAGTGCTTTGCCCTGCGTCCCTCGACCGGCACCGTGGATACTGCTGCTCTATTTAGACTATCCAAGTACATCACGCTTCTTAGATCAAGCTCAATCGCCTCAACCAGACGTCCCATTCAGAAACGTCAACATGTCCGTTTCTTCGAAAGGGGCGTGCCGAGGTTTCAAGGATCCATATCGACATGATACAGAAAATCGCCTCTACTCCGAAATGCTTTCCCGGTCAGTCCCCAATGGACGCGATTCTTTCGCCGTCGGTTTGTTTCTATACAGTTCCTACGTATCTATCGGGATTTTTTATCCCCCCCCCC
>VTGD01000111.1:39978-157001 GCA_013406985.1 Calonectria crousiana | reverse complement strand
GGGAGCCCACTACAACGACATAAAGTCTCTTCAAAAATTCAATAAATGATCGCTTGAACTGCTGGCGTACCCTAGACAGATTGTGAGGCCACCACCGTTCAAGTGAACTAAAACGCTTGCCCCTCTGCGCTTCTGCCGCTGGCTCGGGCTCGCTCACACTCCAAAAAAAAACTCCCCAGTCTCAAGACAACCTTCCAACCTCATCCACCAGGCGACGCCTCTGTCCGACACTATTTTTTTTTCTTTCCAAAGACGTCCCTTCTTTTTTCCCCTTCCTCTCGTTCCCGCTCTGAAGCTGCCTCTGGCGCAATTATACACCAAACTCCCTCTCTTCGCGACCGCCACCATGAACCCTCACCAGAAGAACAAGGTCGACGTCAAGGTAAGCCGCCGACGCCCAACAATGCACAGGCCATTTTGGAAAAGCACCTCAGCTACCCCTCCTCCGCCGCCCTGCGACCATCTCGACGTCAACGACACGACGCTCTCGCGACGGTCAATCACGTTCGCTGGTTTTTTTTCTTCTCCTCTTCTCCGATGGCTCAAATCTGCCTCAGCCCCTCTACCACCACCCACAACAAGATGAAAAAGAAAAGAAACCCACCCCCAAAAGGAAAATTCGCTAACGTCGTTGCCCCTCCTCGCTTTACAGTCCCTATCCCCTGAGGAGCAGCGCCTCTTCCGCCTCTACGGCAAACTCCCCTCCCGCTCCGATCACTTCGCCAAGCACCTCAAGGACCGCAAGTACTTCGACTCTGGCGACTATGCCATGTCCAAGGCCGGCAAGGGCGACGGCGTCGAGTCGGGTGCTGTCGGCTCGCAGCACCCCGTCCCCGAGAACATCCCCCACCTCTCGTCGCCCATCAACGGCAACAACGCAAACGTCCCCAAGCACGTCCACCACGCTTCCATCCCTGGCATCCAGGCCAGCAGCCCCATCAAGGAGAGCAGCTTCCTCAAGAGCGAGACCAGTGCCGACGACACCGATGCCAGCGCCCAGGAGAACCCCGTCGAGCAGGACGCCGATAAGCCACAGGAGCCCGCCGCCGCTGCCGCTCCCCCTCCAGCTGTCGCTGGCGAGGCCATTCCTATCCGAAGGTGAGGTGACGACGGCGTGAGCGCACATACACCCACACACTTTTTTTGAAGCAAAAAAAAACATACAAACAATGAAGTGCCGAGTGTTACGTCCCCCTCTGACAACAAAAGAAAAAAATGAACTGTTTGGTTCTCCTTTTTTCCTTTCTTGCACGGAGACCCCCAGGAGAAGGACGGGCCGAGGGCGAAGGTGTGCTGCCAGTGTGTTTTGCGGGGTTCCGTTTTGATGACTTACGAGGGTGGCACAGTTGGCGTTTGGGAAGGACAAACAATATGGTTCGGAAAGGAGGGACTTGTTTCGATCCGTACATCTCGGATGGGTTGCTTTCTAGCGGAGGGTTCGAGAAATTTATTCGCCTCTCCCTTCCTCCCATGAGTTATCTTGTATTTGGCTGTTTCTGTCTTGCTTCTTTCTGTTCTTTTACCATCTTCTCTTTTAGCTACCGCTTCGCTCCCTGAAGCATCCAGCCTATCTCTTTATTCTTTCCTTGTTCATCTTGATGTCCATTCTCAACCTCCCGTATAAAGTTTGTCCCAAGAGGATTGATTGTCAGTATTGACACGATCCTTGCCAAACGGCCCCGAAACTTTCTGGCACTGTCTTTTGTAAAAGAAGGGCGGGAGACGGAGTGAATTCTGTCTTGTTGAGACAGGTCCCGTTGTCAGCCAATAACTCGGACAACTCCGCCGTGATGATGTGGTCCAAGGAAACGCACTCTTATAGGTGCACGTGATGTCAACAATTCAGGCACCAGCCACAATTGCATGACGGGGCTTTCTTCTCGCAGATAAAAAAGATGATGCTGAATGCTGGCCTTTGAGATGTCGGTCCGGTCTAGCTGTTTCCGACACGTCGTCTTGACCCATCGAACAGAGAGGGGGTTTATTCTCAAACGCTGCAAAAGGCTTATCGACAGCTGAGGTTTGCTTCGAGCCCAGGTCTGCGATGAACGATACGCACTTGGACCAAAGCAAGGAGTTCTACCGCAAGGCAAAATGGCAAGCAAAATGAAAAGTACCGGTAGAGGCCGCTGTGTCCTCGGTGCAAACATGAAGAGCAAATTTCGTGGTCACGGATGGCGTTGATGGATCACATCCATTGCAGCTATTCAGAAACGAAGTTTTCTCTTTTTTTTTACGAGGGGTTGGCGAGGGGTTGTGCTTGTTGTCATAAAGAGAGGGGGAGAGAGAGAGAGAGAAAAGAACAAAGAGAAACAAGTACATGGTTATGCTGCTCATGATAAGTCCGTCAACGTTAAGTCATCTTGTGGAAGCATGAGAGGACTTTTCGTCCTGCCGCTCCATAATGGGTTCGTATTTACTTTGACCAAAAAGAAAAAGAAAAAAAGAACAAGCGGTAGGCTCAACCGGGTGATCAGAAACCAGACCATAAAGGTGGCAGGCATACAGATAGTCTTTAACAATAGTTGGTCGCAAAAATCATTTTCGCCTTGACCAAAAGAACGAGAGTAACTTGGTGGTTTTAGTACATGCCATAATCTTGGCAACAGATGCAAGCATTTATCATAACAGTAGAGAAGGGGAACCCCCCATGTCCTGAGGACACTATAATGGCATGTCAACTATAAGTGCAAACACATGTTGCCGCACATCCTTGACTGCTTCCTGTAGATAAACGAAACCCGTCTCCGCCCCCCTAGTCTCCGGCAGTGAAACCCGACACGGCCGGGCCAAGGTTTGAGACGGACAGGGGAGATGGGTTTAAAATCGGAATATTCTCACGGAAAAGCAAGTTGGGAATCGGAAATGTAGCTATCTGCCTATCCGTCTGGATTATATTGAGCAAGCAAGCAAGCAAGCAAGCAAGCCCATACTAATCACGAAAAGCCAATCCCCTTCTTATCCCAGCTTTTGCTTTTGCTTTTTTTTCTTCCTTTTTTTTCTTTCTTTCTCATGTCAGCAAAGAATAAACGAGAAAAAAAGAAAGAAAGAAAAGTCCATTCCTGCTTCCCACAGGGCGGGCATGGCGGTTCCGACTGCTACTCCCGTGTCAACTCGGTTCAGGGTCGACACACGCGTCTATAGCGAGACATTTATCGCATCCAGTCTCAAGCCCCTGCTGCAAGCCTCAGAGATTCCAGCCAATGTCTGTATATGTGTATGTGTGTATATATAGTATAGATGTCAATTCCGCGGACGAGATACGTCATATGTCGGAGCCGCCACCTCCCCCATATCGGTCTCGATCTCCATCTAGAGACAATGATGCCACTTATCGGGATTGCCCTTGTCATCCGCCACCCTTCTCCGACTTCCTCTCGGACCCGGCGACAGGCGCAGCAGCAGACCGATTCTCTTCGGTCGGTCACGATGCTTCCTTCCTGCGCTGACGTCTCAGCCACCGCAGGGACAAAGCCCCCGTACGTAGGCCGCGCCCCGGCGTCCGCTTCCCACTTGCCGCTTCCCATCCAACAACCCCCCCCCGTAAGGCCGGTCGATCACATCCGAGCGCTCCTCTGACCGTCTGCTTCTTTTTAATGATTTCTCCAGCGTTGCGGATCCGGCAGAGCAGGGGGGGATGAATTACATGCAAGGCCTCCTCCCCCTTCCTTGAGAATCGCAATGTCCGCGGGACAAAAGATCGGACACAGATGCGCGCACAGACGCGCTAGCCAAAGTGCTACTTGCTGATGCCGTACTGCTACCGGGCAGGCAGGAGAGAGCGCCGAACGGGCGGAGAGGAGAATGCGGCTTGCTGGTTCCGAAACCCCCCCCCCTGCCCGTCCTCTCTCGCGCCTCACCCTCACCGAAGACGGGCCTTCCTTTGGTCGCCGGCTTTTCCTTTTTTGACGCCACGCCTGTTCACCTGAAGCCGCCCTTCCTTCCTTCCCCCTAATGTCTCTCCGATGAGGTTGGGGGACCTTGCGAACAGCTGCCAACCACGCCACACTCGGGTTCCGCCCCAATGGTGGGAAAAGTCGGCGTGGTACTAGGGGATTTAGCCACGAGGCAGATTAAACTGGCCTAATAGACCTGTTACACTAGCGTCTCTCAGACCACGTCTTGTTGGTCATCTCTTCCTTCTTTATTTCGTCCATCACATTTGCAAAACCCCTGCCATGGTGAACTTGTGTGCATGTTGTAGATTTCCCATGTATGTCTATAATTCCATCTATGTACGTGGTGCTGCACCACGTCTCACGCAAGCCACTCTCCCAAACGCACACAAAAAAAAAGTTGTCCAAGTCATCAGAGACACATGGGGAAAAAAGCAATTGCTCCTCCACGCCTCAGATTCGACCGTGGTCTGGCCTCGGTCGGCTTTTGAACTGATCAGCACGGAGCTCCCATCTAGCTTGCATGAACACACAGACGCGCCAGTCTCAATGGGAGGAGGGGAAGACCTTGAGCACGCCACTGGTGTCACCGCCAACAAAATTCAGGGTCACAGAATGAATCTCAACGCGGTCTCTTAGTCAAGTCCTCTTAATGTTGCTTTTATCGTCACATCATCGAGCCATCAGTAACGAGCAAGACGTTTCCCTCTTCTCCTCCCCACCAATGCTAGGCACTGAAAAGCACAGGCACCTTGGTATCATGCTAGACAAACAAAATAAAACAAGTAGAAAAAAAAAAAGACAATGTGCCGCTCTATCCCTCTCAGCTCGTCCGCTCAGCTACCGCTTCGTCGTGAGGATCTTGACTACCACTGGACCTCGTGTGCGTGCGCCACAATGCATCTTGAGAGACCCCTCTTGGCCGAGGTCGCCGTCTCCAACAGCAAATCGAGATGTGCGCTGGGCTCACCAATGCAAAACAGAACCCTCTTTACCGTAGCCCTGTATCCGGTAAATGGCGTATATAAGACAGATAAGCTTTCGTAGCCGGTCTGTTAACCAGCTGCGCCCCGAATCGTACATGTATAGAAGATGGTAGAGGAAGAAAAAGAAGAAGAAGAAGAAGAAGAAGAAGAAAAGGCTGTGTGTAACCACCAGGCTAGAAAGTGCCGAGTTTTGTGTCGTTATAATAAACAGGCCATGGCTGCCAACAGAGTAGAATACCGCCGAGCTCCAGAGCCGCAGGTCAGCCTCTCCATTATTGTCCAAGTCTGTGTCTGGGATTGAACGGGCCGAGAGTCGTGCGTGCCGTGAGCAATGTGTGCGAGAGCATGCTCGCAGAGAATAAAACAGCTACCCAAGCATTCATTACTGCCTTATAGTATGAGCTGTTTCAGGTTTCGCTGGATAATCATGTCCTGCACCGACGCCATGGTGATCTTGAGTAGGTTTGTATCGGTTGCGTTGGTAAAGTGTCCGTAAATCTCCTTTTCTGTGTTTCGGTTCAGGGCCCGGAACTTGTCCAAAAAGTACTTGCTCGCAGCCTTGTAATCGTCCTTGGGGCCGTGGTAATCCGTGAACCCGTGATCAGTAATCGGGCTCTTGGGTAGCTTCTCCTTGAACAAATCCATCTTGTTGAGGAACAGGATGAGCGCCGACTTGATAAACCAGTGAGAGTTGGCAATCGACTCCCACAGCATCAGTGCCTCATTCATTTGGTTCTGTAGAGAGAGAAAAATTAGTTTCATTCCAATGTCACCCTTTTTTTTTCGCAGGTTGAAGGGAGAGGGGGTTACGCACGCCGTCCTTATCCTCAACCAAGCATTGATCGTAGCCGCTAATGGCGACCAAGAAAAGCAAGCAGTTGACATTCTCAAAGCAATGGATCCACTTCTTTCGCTCAGATCGCTGACCACCCACATCAAACATGCGGTAAGTGAGCTGTCCAAGGTCAAAAATGGTCTCGGTAATGCCGGTGGTTCGTAGTCGAGATCGAAGCAAATCCTGATCGTTGGGCACGTAATCCTCGGCCCAAATTCTGTCTACATCCTCGATAAAACTTGATTTCTGTGTCAGTGCGCCGCCAACGCCACCCCGGTTCATTTCGACATCACTCACTATGAAAGGTTGTCGTGAAGGGCGTACTCGTTGCCCTTGGAAATGGCTGTTCTCACTCCGTTATCTGCCCACAGCGTTTTCACGGGCTCCAGGTAATCCACAGGAAGGCGCTCCTGGGGGCTGATTTCGTGGTCGACGAGGATGTGGGCCATGTGTTTCTGGACCATCTGTTAGCAAAAAAGTCCGTGTCTCATTCTGTCCACCCTTTCATGCACCACCTGCCCCGCTGCAGTCTCGGGCCCACGCAGCGACCATGGGGAATCCCACGAGGGAAATGGGACCCTGCTTACCTCGTTCTCCGGGTTCTCGAAGGGGATGCGGAGCTCCTCCATGGCCTCGAAGATGACCTTGAAGGACTGCACAATGTTGTTGAACACGACAGGCTTCCATTCCAGCTTCTCGTTCTTGCTGAACCCCTGAGAATAGATGAGCTTCATCTGCTTGAGCACTGTTGATTTTCCAGACTCTCCAGCTCCTGGAATCGCGAAATCTCATTAGCATTCGAGCACCTCCATCAATTGAGGACTTGTTCATCGAGACGCACCCAGCAGGAGCAGCTTGACCTCCTTCGACATGCGCTTCTCATCTTGGCGGATCTGGCGGTCGAGTTCACGAGAGCGAGCGGTGCCGCGATCACCGCCCTTGTCTCGCCGGCCAAAACACATTATGTTGGGCGGAGGGGTTAGCGATGGGCTCGCTATCGCCGGTGACAGTGGGTGGGTTGGTTGTAAGGTAGGGAGGGTCGGAAAGGGCGCCGAGGTGTCGTCGTCGCGAGGCCGCAAAATGGTTGATTGCTGTAGTAGAGACGCAAAAAGCGACGGCGGCACTGGCAGGCGGGCTTCAAGGGATTTTGGGAATCGAAGCGGAGGCTTGCTCTCGCGATGTCGAGCCTTGTCGGGGGCAGGTCTGATCGGTTTACCGGATGTCCTAAGCGTCCGAATTAAGGGATGGCGGCGTCGACCGGCAGAGGCAGGGCTGCAGAGGCTCTCGGGCAGAGTCAGGTGTGGTATGGAGGATCAGGGCGGGACGGCCGAGTTAACACGGGGAAGGAAAGCAGCGACAGTAGGCTTCGGCGATGGCGCAAAAAAGCATTCCCCCTTCGCAGGCAAACCTCCGCACATGGGATGGGCAAGTAGACCCTTTATTTACGATGGGTTTATCCTTTTGGTTGCGGCGGCGGCGCCAGCACCAGCGCCAACATCGGTTGCAGCTTGCAGGGGCGGCTGGCGTTGGCGTGAGGGTGGAGTCGACGACGCCTGCGACAGGTCTAGCTTGAAGCGTGGTAACATGGTCCCGTAGCGCGTGGGAGGTGCAAAATATGGGGCCCGCATGGGCAGGGACATGGGAAGACGGCCCCTAGCGTCGACGGCTTTCCTTCTCATCGACAAGCTTGAGGGACCAAGGTATCATGTTCGGCGCCCCGGGTGTCATCATGCCCTCCTGGCATCAAATCGTGCTGCATCTAACGTTGGCTGAGTCCGTGTGCTTGGTTTCTCGCTACCCGATGTGCCGTGTTGTCTGCTGGACGCTATGGTGCTCCAGACCTGTCCTGTCCAAAGAAAAAAAAAAAGAGAAAAAAAGAAGAAAAAAAGAAAATATATATATATATATCCCCCCCTTTCCAACGCCATCATCCCAGTCGAGGAGGGATGCCGTACCCTGCTTGCCACCAAGAACCATGCGGACCCGAGCTACCATCTCAATCTAGCCCACGGGAGGGCGGCTCGGACGCACGCTGTTGACCTGCGGCGCCGTCGCTAACAAGGCCATATCGGGCACTGACACTGCCGTCATCGTATGCGACACACCTTCTCTCCATAGGGCGTTTTCCCTATCCATGTCTCTGCTCTTGTGGGTGTCAGTGTCAGACTCCCACTTGTCAGTGCCGGGCGAAGGCGAGACAAGATAGTCGCCCATCCCTTCCGTAATGTCGCGCTCATTGACGTGTAATCTGTCTTAACTTAAAATTCCAGGTCACTCCTTTGTTCGGCCTGGTCCGAATCTTCAGCCGTCAATCAGTTCCCGTTCCCGGCTTGGCCTGGCCCCCTTGGAAGCCTCATGGCTGCACAACCCTGGGCAGGTTCGTCCTGTGCAGGAGTTTATGCGACCTTGTACCCTCCGCGGTGGGGTATAGCAACCTGGAGAAGATTTGTCGCTAGTCAGAATCCGTCTGGCTCCAACGTTTCCACCACGCTGATGCCACACAACTTTTGCTCTCAAACGTCGAGCTCTGGATTCCTGATCCAAGAGACGGCTGCTATGGTCTTGGCACATTGCCCTTCCAGGATACCTTGTATAAAAATGCATCCTACTGGATTCCGGAATACTTCACAGAAGCACCGCGACAACATGGCTAAACTCCAATCAGATGAAAGAGTTTGGCCGCCTTCCACAAAGTCGTTGATTCAAATCCAGACCACACAGTACATATGTAAAAGCCCTCCAAGGTTCAGCACCGTCAAGCCAATTCTTCAGGAAGCCTGCCGGGCTAAAGCTCCGGCCAAGCCCACATCTCGTACCGAGCCAGTGGCGAGCATTGCAAATATGACAGGTTGCATCATTGACAGCCCGTCAACCTGTGTGGTTTGCATTTAATGCGATTCCGAGACACTGGCTGAAAGTGGATTTGTTGAGTCTTGATCGTAGAGCAAGTAATGAATGAGTGGCAGGCACCATAAAAGCGAGATTGCGCTAAAACATGGAAACTCGGGCATGGCGTCAAGCATGGCGTCCAGCTGCTCCACATCTACTGGCAACAAAACGTCGTCGGGCGCGTCGCGTGTCTCTTAAGGTTGCGAAAGACCAAGGACTGCCTGTGTTGGCCGGCATATCGCAGTCACTCATGCAAAGCCAATGGCGCATCTATGTCTTCATCTTGGAGACTTCATGTCCCTATTTTAGAGGGTGCTCGGACAAAACGGCATTGCGCATAGCTTCAACCGACTAGATCCCTGTGTCCGTGGTCACGCAAGCCATACAAAAGGAAATAGGGAAAAACCTAAAGCCAACAGAAGCCAAGGTCCGGCCCTAGCATCTGCGCGGGTACAAATGATCCAGTGACTTCGCGAGCAATTCCAGTGTCCCCCCCCCCCCCCCCCCCCCGCCAGGATTTGAGCGGAATACACAACCAGGTGCTTGGCGGCAGGCGCTGTGGAAAAACGCCCAGCTCACCAAGGCGCTGCTAATGCAGGTAATGACTAGCCATCAAAAACATCGGTCCATCGAGTCAGGGGCAGTACGAGGCAAGGCGCATTGCGATATTGGCAGCCCCCAGAATGCAACGGTCATCGGGGATCGTCGCGGGACATGGATTGCGAACTGACAAATGCAGGTACCAACAATAAGAGTTCCCAGGGGTGCTGTCAAGGAAAGCGTTCGCAGCAGGGGATGAGCAGGGGAAGCGCATTTGATGCCTTTATTTCGCCCACGTCCTGACAACGCTTGCTCAGTGAGCAGGAGCGCTGCGAGGGCCAGAGAGTGTGAGGCCAGGTTGCCTTCCCGAACATGCGTGCAACATTGGAGTGCCGATCCCACAGGCCAGCCGCAAAGGCCGGAAGCACAAGGTAGAGTTTCCGGCAGACGTGATCCTTGCACGCTGAGGAGTTCTGCTGCAACATTAGGGCCCGGATTCGGCCCAGCAACGGCGTCTTTTAGGGCCCGGCATTGGTTTCAAGTGCACTCCGCAGCCCAGCCAGAAAAACACTATCCAGATTCTGAGGGCCAGGGACATCCAGGCGATCCCACCTTGGTGGGCAGTGCTTCCGCAGCCTGTCTATGAGAGGAGCGCGACGGGGCCAAACGCATTAGAAGGATGGTGGAGTGCCAGGATGGCACCAGAAGACTGTTGCCCAAAGCCCTGGGTCTCCTGATTTTGAGCAGCATGCCCAGGTCCCTCAGGGGCCTGTTCAGCGCTGATGGTGGCCAAGATTCCGCTTTCCAGGTAGCTGGCATGAGACATAAGACGGCTTGCTTTTTTGTTCGCCGGGCGTCCACGCCTTGCCACTGTCTTGGATTCTTGCAAGCATTGCGCGGCGCGACGCAGCATGGAGGGAAAACAGGCCGAATGGTAACGGACGGGGGAAATCTCCGCATCCGCAGCACGACTCGTTGTACGACAGGACGACGACAAGAAAAGTGGGCAGTGTGATTAAATCCATGGATGTCAAATAGAAGAAAAAAATTGCAACGGTGGGCACGGGGGAGGAAACTACGGGGAGGAACCCAGAACCCAGTACGGGGAGGGCAAATACAGGGAAGCTACGGCTTTCCAGCGCTGCTACCAACCAACTTAGGAAGAACCGCTTTAGGGTTAGTTTGTCCTGCAGAAGGGTACCCTAGGACCTCATAACCTTAGACCTACTGACCTACCTAATTCATACAGCCGGTTTGTAGCCGGTATCATTTCTCGCTCCGGCCTCCATCCACTTTACACCCACTCAACAGCGTCTCCCCACCCCCGAAGGTCGAGAGGGCCTTGCTGTCGGCCTATTTTTTGGGCACGTTTGAGCCAACGGGTTTGGGCATGACCAGGTGCATACGTACACCTGCACACACGAGTAAATGAAAACCAGGCGGGAAGCGGCGTAAACTATCAACTCCCGCACCCAGGTATACGGAGCAAACCAATGACACGATTAAGGTAAAGGAGGTGGTGCGTACGCACATGCAGGGGAGGGGAAAGCTTTGATAATCGGGGCCGTACTCCAGCGGATGTGGGTGTATTCATCCGCTGGGCGATCAGCCCGTGCCCATTGCCAAGAGCAGAAAGGAGCAGCATCTGTGCGAATATGGTCTGGCGAATAAGGCTACCACGAACCAGTATCAGGTGAAGGCAACCGTCATGGTCCTTGGTGAGAGCAAAAGGGCTTTGCAACAACCCAAAATTGAACATTGGTCCAGCACCATGTCACAGTTATGGCAAAGTAAAAATATGACATATTCGCCTCCTCGGCAACGTGGTAGCTAGGTAACATGTCTTCATCCAAATTATATTTCTTTTTTTTTTCAGGTTACCTATCAGTTTTTTCATCACTTGTCCAATTTTGAGAGCAGCAATTGCGGACGGTCGGACAACCAGGCTAAAAAATGGTACTTGAAAAATGGGGCAGCAGCGCCATAATGGGAACTCGGTTGCATAGAAAAAGCATGGCCATAACCATGACCATGGCTGCCGATTAGGCGGTATCTTGGTTGTTGTTTTCGCTGCTGGCTTACACAATGCGAATCCGCAGCCTATCCTGAGGCAATAGGCAGCGCTCCCCATCATCCCGCTGCTCCAGGGCCCACCACCCCACGCTGAAGCTCTCCAATGACGTCCGCACTGCCAAGAAGGGAAAAAACCTGAGAGCGACCAAGCTTCTAAGTCGGTGACAGGCAGCGCACCAAGTAGCACTCGCAGCCGATTGATTCGCTCTGGATGGTGCCAGGTCAGCAAATCCAGGTCCCCAAGGTCAAGCAGACCATCCGGCTCCACAAAGTGCCTCGCTGTGCAGCAGCAGCAGCAGCAAGGTGCCACGGCTTTGGCACGCAACCGGTGAGTGCATGTGTATGCGAGGAATACAGAAAAGCGGCAGGACGTGGAGCAGCGGATGCAATGCTTGTAACCCCAGACCGTACTCTGTACAAGACATCAAGGCCGGCTCAGCAAGGGCGGACCAGGATGAAAATTCTGCACCCAAGTACTGGGAACTCGTAGCTGGCTGGGCGCACCCGTCGCTGCCCGACCAAAACCGTCATGGTCAGCGCATCGCAGCTTCTCGCGGCTCGAACCCGGCAGAGGTGGGCATCGAAAATTTTCACCCCACCATGCCACACCCTTCATAAGAAGCGCCGTTTCCCTCTTGCGCTCTTGTTGCATCCGCACTCGACCCTTCTAACCACTGGATCAGGATTCGACTCGTCGCCTCGTTTTCACTCTCGCCGCTTGCTCTCTGCTCCCTTCTTCTCTTCACGCACTGTCGTAACATCTGCCACAATGTCTGCCGAGATCACCCACGAGACCATCAAGGGTATGTTGATGTTGACGCTGTTGTTGATGTTGTTGTTGCTGTCCTGGACGACCCCGCCTCCAACTGCCCCTCCTCCATGATAAGCCAATGTCACCCCGCCATTGAGAGCCTGCGGCCTCAATTTCAACTCGATGGACTCAATGCAGCAATTGTCTTGCTTTTTGAGCTTTGCTTTTGCTGCTCGCCAGAAACAAAATGCGACATCCGCTCAGGCATGTTCCCGCAAAGGAAAAGTGCGGAGCGCACCTCTAACGCATGCTGAAGAGAATTTTTACACGCTACCCCACGTCGTATCATTTTGCCGCATGACCTCGCACAAATGACATGCCTGTTCGCCGTTGCAGCTGCTAACACGTCTCGATTGCAGATGGCTGGTTCCGAGAGATCTCTGACATGTGGCCTGGCCAGGCCATGACTCTTCGTGTTGAGAAGGTTCTCGTCCACGAGAAGAGCAAGTACCAGGACGTTCTCATCTTCAAGTCTACTGACTATGGCAACGTCCTGGTTCTGGACAACGTCGTCCAGTGCACCGAGCGCGACGAGTTCTCCTACCAGGAGATGATCTGCCACCTGGCCATGAACTCTCACCCCAACCCCAAGAAGGTCCTCGTCATTGGTGGCGGTGACGGCGGTGTCCTCCGAGAGATCGTCAAGCACGACTGCGTTGAGGAGGCCATTCTCTGCGACATTGATGAGGTATGGAGCTGGATGCGACGGTTTTCCTGCAAATATCCCCGGCACTAATAGTCCCTCCCAGGCTGTCGTCCGTCTCTCCAAGCAGCACCTCCCCAAGATGTCTGCTGGCTTTGATCACCCCAAGGTCAAGGTCCACATTGGCGATGGGTTCAAGTTCCTCGCCGATTACAAGAACGAGTTCGACGTCATCATCACAGACTCCTCCGACCCCGATGGCCCCGCTGAGGCCCTGTTCCAGAAGTCCTACTTCGAGCTTCTCCGCGACGCTCTCCGCGAGGGCGGTGTCATTTCTACCCAAGGTTGTATGTTCCCTTTTTTCTTGGAGGAAAGTCCCTGGAGTCCCTAGGAACGGTGGCATCGGGTAACCCGGTCAAGTTGATCGGCTCGATTGGTACTTTGGTACCCTTCCATCCTAGGGACTGCCAGAAGCAAGCGCTGCTTTCCCAGCTCTGCTTCCGGTAGTCCCGCGTGGCATGCTTTGCTTCGCTTTGCATTGATTGAATTGATGTTTACCGTCCGCATTCCATTACTGTCAGCTGCCATTGCTTTGGAGATCATGACACTAATACTTTTTGTGCCTAAACAGCTGAGAACCAGTGGCTTCACCTGCCCCTTATCACCCAGCTTAAGAAGGATTGCAAGGAGGTCTTCCCCGTGGCCGAGTACGCCTACACCACCATCCCCACCTACCCCTCTGGTCAGATTGGCTTCATGGTCTGCTCCAAGGACCCCAACGCCAACGTCAAGGTCCCTCTCCGCTCCTGGACCCCTGAGGAGGAGCTTGAGAAGTGCGACTACTACTCTGCTGAGATCCACAAGGCCAGCTTCGTTCTCCCCAACTTTGCCAAGAAGGCTCTGCAATAAGTTATGGGCAAGAACACATTTCGGATGGGATGGTTTTATGTTGGGGTTTTAAACACGAAAAAAAAAAAACAGAACGACTGAAACGACCATAATGAGTGGTTATAGAACTAGTGCTCGCGTAGGAAGCACGTAAAACAAGGGACTAAATAAAAAAAGGAGACTCAGCTTTGCTTCAGAGCAAAGCTATGTCGTAATGTCTGATGGCAATTCATTCCATCTCTCTGGTTTAAGTCGTGACATACGTGTGAACCAAACAATTGGAATATGACATGACCACAGGCGAGGGTCAACAAACTCACAACACGCCGACAGCATTTATAAATATACCCATGAATCTTTAACTGTTAAGGTTTCTTATTATTACAAATTTTCATCTATCTATTGAGGTTCCTCAAACTGAACCCTGCCCTTGCTCACATCCGGGTATACGTCGAATCTTCGCTGAGTGTTGAGGGGAATATTCCTCCTTGTCTCGGCAATCTTGTCATTCTCGAGCTGCCACTGCACAATAGTCTCGCGCTCATCAGCCTCCTCGAGAACCTTGCCCAGGGGGTCAACGATGAGAGTGTGGCCCCAGGCGGGGTAACCAGAGTCAGGCACGCGGGAGGGACTGCAGAGGGCGACGTAGACTTGGTTGTCAATGGCGCGGGCCTGGCCAAGGAGGCGCCAGTGCAGGGGACCAGTGGTGGTGTTGAATGCGCCGGGGTAGATGAGAGCAAATGCGCCGTGGCGGGTAGCGATGGTAGCGAGTTCGGGGAAGCGCACGTCGTAGCAGATGGCGACGGCAATCTTGCCGTACTCGGGCAGGTCAACAATGGTCACCTTGTTTCCCGGGCTGAGGACATCCGACTCGCGGAACGTGATACCGCCGGGGATGTCGATGTCGAAGAGGTGAACCTTGCGGTGGGTAGAGAGCAAAGAGCCGTCGGGACCGAAAACCAAGCTCGTGTTGTAGTGCTTCTTGGTATCGGGGTTAAACTCCGGGATGGAGCCGCCGACCAGGTACACCTTGTTGTCAGCGGCCATCTTGGAGAGGGCATGGAACGAAGGAGCCTGGTCGGCTGGCGGGGGAGAGGGGAGCAGGGTTTCGGCGTATTCAGGGAAGTACTTGGTGCCGTAGGGCGAGTTGAAGCACTCGGGCAAGACGACAATCTTGCTGCCCTGGGCAGCCGTCTCGGCGACCTTTTCGGCGGCGTGCTGGAGGTTGGCCTGCTTGTCAGCGCCCGAGGTTAGCTGGATAAGTCCCAGCTTGACGGGCTGCTTGAGGACGGGCTCGGGGGCGGACGACATGGTGCGCGAGAACAGGGAGCTGCGAAGCACGGGGGCGAAAGGCGATCTGGGGTGGCAGAAGGGTCTAGATAAGCCAGCAAATGTCCGCAGCACTTGTCGCATGGCTCACAGCGGGATTATATGTAGGAGGGGGAGATGCGGAATCGGCACGGCACGGGTTGGAGGTTTAGATACCGGAGGGCGAATGGTCGGGGGTCCGGTGGTGCCAGAGACCGGAGAGCGGAGGGGGAGGGGGGGAGGAGACAGGCTGATAGTGGGGGTAGGGCTGCCCAATCTGGGGAGGCGGCGCAGCGCTGCTGGCTGGCCATGGTCCAGGAAAATATGAGTGGTCATGCAAATGTTGCGTTCTCTGTGTGGATTTCTCATGAGGCAATTGAACCCGTCAAAGGCGGAAGAATGGGGGGAAACCTGGTTCCCGTTGCTAAGCGGACCGGGGGTGCTTTGCCAACGAGGCCGATAAGTCGCCATCGGATACGAAGTCCGACATGGAAGAAAAAGTCCGATGGTTGCAGTAGAAAAGGGTCTCCCCTAAGCGATATGTCAACAGAAAATCAACCTTAAAAAAAATTCAACCCATGTGCTAATAGGCCCACTGCGGTTATTGTTTGATGGTTGATGGTTGATGAGGTTATTTTATCAAAGTCAAGCAGGCAAGGCTTAGGGTAGCTTTGCTCACACGGCATTTGAATCGGGACCGTGTGTTTCTCAACAACCAGCACTGACATGAACAGTCTTGGTTGCAAATAGAAGCATGGATAGAGTCTCGAGAATACCAATTGTAAATTATTTTTTTTTGAATATTGAAATATTCTACCTTTGGAAGTATACAATTAGTTTACACAAGCGATTGACACTCGAAAAGGTAGAAGCACCTAATTAATGTGCAAAGTGGGTACTTTGCAAACGGTAATACACGCTCTCTGATTAGCTCAAGCTCTGTGCTGAAAATGTCATTTTCAAGATGTTAGTAGAAGAAGCAACAAGTAGCGGCAAAAAAGAAAAAAGACCAGAAACTATGAGACACACAGAAAAAAAAGACAGAAAAACCAAGGACGGGAAGATTAGCATGTAGTAGTTAAAAACCAAGGAATTAATGTGACTAGTGATTGGATGCCGTAACTCTACTGCTTCAGCTTCGTGCACTGTTTCAGCCCTCCTGAGCGCGACCTTTGGTCATCGCATTGAGTTCTCTCTGCTCTGTTTCCTCATATACTCATTCCCCATTGTTTTTTTTCATTTATATTAAGACTCAAATAATATAGAAATTAGGTTGGATGCAGTGGTTGGCTCCTTTTGCGGAAGGCACCTATGTTGAGAGCATGCATATTTGCCGAATAAATATCACTGTGGAACACTTTTTTTCAAACCACCAAAAAAGTCCTCCCAAGCTAAAGCTCCCCACCATTCCCCTCCCCACCTTCTACTTCTTTTCTTAAGCACAACACTTTGTCATTTGTGCATGTTCCGGTTTAATCGCCTTATCGCAACAATGGCCGAATCCGCTTCCAAGCGCCTCAAGACTTTGGGCTCTGGCCCTCTCATCGGCACACACAGCGGCCACTTCCATGCTGATGAGGCTCTCGCCGTCCACATGCTCCGCCTGCTGCCCACCTACGTCGACTCTGGACTCGTCCGTACCCGTGACCCGGCCGTTCTCGAGACTTGCCACACCGTCGTTGATGTCGGTGGTGAGTACGATGCCGACCGCCGCCGATTCGACCACCACCAGCGCGGATTCGCGACCACCTTCCCCGGCCGCCCGACCAAGCTCTCCAGCGCTGGCCTCGTGTTTCTGCACTTTGGCCGTGCTATTATTGCCCAGCGCGTGGGTCTTCCCGAGGACCACGCTGACGTCGAGCTGCTCTACCGTCGTCTGTACGAAAACTTTGTCGAGGCACTCGACGCCCACGACAACGGAATTAGTGTCTACGACCCCAAGGCCATTGCCTCAGCTGGCATCGAGAAAAACTACAGCGAGGGTGGATTCGGGCTTGGTGCCATTGTCGGTCGCCTAAACCCCAAGTGGAATGATCCTGTGCCCACCGACCGCGTTGAGGCTCAGGCCGCTGAGGATGCCAAGTTTCTCGAGGCCAGCCATCGCATTGGTGAAGAGTTTGACCGAGAGCTCGATAACTATGCTGGCGCCTGGTTGCCCGCCCGCACCATTATCCAGGAGGCGTTTGCCAAGCGCAAACAGTACGATGAGCAGGGCCGCATCCTCGTGCTCGAGGGTCAATCCGCGCCCTGGAAGGACCACCTATACACACTTGAAGACGGAACACCCTCAGTGCTGTACGTGCTATACCCCGAGAAGCCTGGGCCTGGTGCCAAGTGGCGCATCCAGTGTGTGCCGGAGAGCAAGGACTCCTTCGTTAGCCGAAAGCCGCTGCCCGAAGCCTGGAGGGGATTCCGTGACGAGGAACTGGACGCCATTACTTCCATTCCCGGAGGCGTCTTTGTCCACGCTGCAGGCTTTATTGGTGGCAACAAAACCTTTGAGGGTGCCAGGGACATGGCCATCAAGGCTTTAGATTAGATGAGGAATATTTTTTCTACACGCATGGTACATGACATGATGTGACATTTGATACTGACTCAACTTTCTTCACGTGACAAAAATCCTCTTGCAACGCCCTTGTCTGAAGGAAGTTATCGCAACGTAGGGCGGACGATATGCTATTTCCGGTAATATCACAGCCACACTGTCCCCTCACCCCACCTCCTGCTGCCACCTTGGCCTCTCAGTACTAGCCACACAGCCAAGGCGCAACTGCAGGCAAACAGGCATCGACATAACTTGCCCACCTCCCTCCCACCTGCTTTTCTCTCTTTCCCCCATCTACCATCTCAAAGGCTGTCTTGACACATATTATCTCTGGCCATGACACGCGTCTCCGTTTATTCCTCGGCCCTCGTGGCTTTTACTGCCTGTACGTGCCCAGCTGCTTCCGACCGGCCCCGCAAGCCAAGACTCCCGTCGCGCCGCAATGACGTCGGTTTGCCGACCGGGCGTGGGCGCGAGGCCCCAACATGAGCAATGCTGCAACATTAGCTGCGGAGCGGCACGGAAGAAAAGTGAATCACGGGCTAACATGTAAGCAGCGACAATCATGATCCTGGTTTCCATATGGATGCCGAACTGGGTCAGCTATTCAGTCACCACCACTACCGGCGAAAAGGTTGAGAAGCATATCGGTTTATCCAAGAGTTGTTCGACGCTCGATGACCCGCCTTGTCGGCCCTTTCCCTACAAGGAGCTGTGCCTGGATGAAGAGCGATACTTTTGTTCAATGTGGAGGACCGTCGGGTTTATGGCATCGTTCTCCACCATCCTGTGCCTGGCGGGCCTGGTCTCATTTGTCGTCATTATGGGCGGTGGGAAGATGAAGCGCGAGATGGGCTGGCCCTTTGCAGGAGCGCTATTGACCTTGGTGTCGGTTGCTCAATTTGCGACTATTTCCATCGTGGTTAGTATTCTCATACCGGGACGAGAAATGAGCGCCGTATCCCTAACATCATGTCTCAGGCCTACCTTTTCGAGAATGATGACCAGTTCACTATTCCTGGATGGAACCTCGATGTTTCTTTCTATCTCGGCACCACTAGCGCAGTCGTATCTCTTCTCACAGCAGCTGGTCTGGTCTTGTCGGCTTATCTCCTCCCTCCCGAGGATGGATACGATTTCCTCCGAGACCCCTCTGCTCGATTTCCTTCGGCTTAATTGCTAACCAGATTTGTGTTTTTTATTTTGTCTTAAATTGGACCCCAATAGCTGAAATGCGGCTCAAGGGGAAGGCGTTTTGGGATTTTCTCTTCCTGGGCACCAGAGCATGGGCTTAGATGATTTTGGATTCGTGCGCGGGTATACCGTAGCACTCGAGGCCATCCATGCTGTGCATAGATATCGGCCGTGGTTGATAATGAATAGCCCGATACTTCTAGGGCAATGGGCGGTGCATGCTGGATGAGTTGGCAACGCGATCCAAGTTGAGATGGCTGAGCCGATATAAATACAAACAAGGCCGTGTTGATAATTCAGGGATAGAGTCTAGGTCATGTACAGAGCACAATTATTATGATCGGACGCATAGGTAACAAGGTGGAAAAAATTTCCTGCCATTCTATGATCAATACTCTCTCCTCCGAGTCTGGATCTCTAATATTGCCATATCTTGGCTTGCTTGCTGAATGACCTTTCATCGAACTATAATATTAGCAACTCGAGCATGTTAATGGTAGAAATTCCATTTCTTCATCTTGCCACCTGCCGCCGGGTCAAATCACGGCCATCTCCGGGATCCGACGTCACCGGCTTAATGCGATAAGGTAGGTGGGGGATAACGACAACGAAACGAACCCCACCTCGTGCTATTTTCAACGCCAAGTCTCTTACACCTGATCCAACAACCTGTGACCGAACAAAACCTCCAGAAATATCAAAGCAATTCCCATAGAGAATTAAACTGAAATGTGTGTTCTTCCAAACAGCCAGTCAGGGTCGGCTTTGCCACTCTCCAACACGGGCCTCTCACCAGCCCAACTTGCCGACTTTAACCGCGACGGCTACCTCATCATCCCCGGCGCTCTCAGCCCAGAGACGGTGTCGTCGCTACTCGAGGAGACGCACCAGCTGCTCGAGGGCTTCTCCCTTGAGGACCACCCGCTCACACGCTTCTCCACGGGCCAGAAGGCTGAGCACGTGGGCGACGACTACTTTCTGACGTCGGGCGACAAGGTGCGCTTCTTCTTTGAGGAGGACGCCTTCGACGACGCTGGCAACCTCACCAAGCCCAAGGCCCGAGCCGTCAACAAGATCGGCCACTACCTGCACGCGCTGTCGCCGCCCTTTGCGCGCCTCATCGATAATGACGCCATCCGCGCCGCCGCCGGCGTGAGCCCGGCGGCCGTAGCCCAGTCCATCGGCTTCACGGATCCGCGGTGCCTGCAGAGCATGGTTATTTGCAAGCAGCCCGAGATTGGCGGCGCCGTGCCTCCGCACCAGGACTCGACTTTCCTCTACACAAATCCGCCCTCGGCCGTCGGGTTCTGGTACGCACTCGAGGATGCCACCCTCGAGAACGGCTGCCTGAGCTTCCTGCCGGGTTCCCACCGCTGGGCCCCCGTCGGCAAGCGACTGGTGCGCAAGCCCGGCGACGCCGGCACCGAGATGGTGGACAATGAGGGGCCGCAGTTCCCGGAGGGCGCCGAGTACGGGGCTGACAAGGGACAGGGCGGCGACGGCGACTATGTTCCCGGCGAGGTCAAGGCTGGCGACCTGGTGTTGATCCACGGGAACCTGCTGCACAAGAGCGAGAAGAACACAAGCCAAAAGGGCAGAATCATTTACACCTTTCACATCATCGAGGGAGATGGTCGCGAGTACGACAAGAGGAATTGGCTCCAGCCGCCTCAAGAAGGGTTTACCAAGTTGTTCGCTTAGGCCATGCACATGATGACATTCAATTTCAATAATTGTACCAACAACGAGCGCGCATTATCTGCTAAATTTATGCAACTATAACTTTTATTTAAAACCTAATCCCGTTGATGTGCTTGAATAAGTAAACAAGAACCGTACATGGCGCCAAAAAGTCGAGCAAGGACAGGTCCTGCGGGTATCTGAGCATATCTGAGTGGTATCCGAACAGAGGTGTTACAGTTTATCCAAATCGCAGCTTCAAACATCGCCTCTTCCCGCTTGGACATTACCTTCATTCCTCGTCACTTGAATCGTCGCTGGAATCTTCCGTGTCAGCTTCGTCCGAGGATGAGGACGAACTGCTCGAAGACTCATCATTATCATGCCTTTCATTTTCATCATCATCACCGTCGTCGGATGACTCTCCTGAAGAGGACGTCGAGCTTCCACTGCTGCTCGTGCCAGAGTCGCTCTCAGAATCCGACCCAGAGTCTGACGTGTCATCGTCGCTATCATCATCGCTGCCGCTATCGCTGCTGCTACTACTACTGCTGCTACTGCTGCTCTCGCTGTCGCTATCGTCCAGATTCACGCGGAGCTTGCGTCGTCGCTTACCGGTGCCATCATTGAGTTTCACCTTTTTGTCCGCAGTGGGAGCGGCCGTGACAATCTTGCCGCTGGTGGTGGTCCTGGATGTGGTGGATGACGTAGTGCTCATTTCAGTGTCTCCGTCGGAGAGCTCGTCGATAACAAGCTCAGCTCGCATGCGCTTGACGAGTCGCTGGATGATGATTTGATCATCATCCGAATCTGAGACGTACTCATCCTCAGAGAAGGCCTTCCTCTTGCTGCCTACCGGCTGTGATTGCAAGAATTTGGCAAGGATGGTCTCGTACCGCTCCTGGGTGTTATTGAGATCGGTGGTTCCCTCAGGGAATGCAGCTCCGCCCTCTGACTGGTCCTTGGTCCTGATTTCCAGGGCCGTTTCACGCAGTCGCATTCTAACAAAACCCTTCAGGTCTTTGATATAATCGTAAAAAGCGTCAATATCGGCGGCGGGGATTCCTTCGGCATCGAAGACGTGTTTGATGAGGGTGGACTGGTGATTTTTGTTGAACTTCCAGCTGGACCGGGCTGTCTTCCACAGCCGGAGGTACTCCAAGGCTGGCTTGAGGTCAGTCGGGGCAGGGGTTTTCTGCTTCTTGGAGGGGCCTTTGGCCTTCTTCTCTGGTGTGGGTTGGGTGGTGGTAGAGGCAGGCTTGCTGTTCTTGGAGGGAGCATCAGCAAATGTGACGGATTTCTTCTTCTTTAATTGTGCATTCCGGTCTCCCGTGGTTTCCTCCTTGCGTGGTCGCTTAGCAACGTGGGAGGAATCCGACTGCAGCGGGGCGTGGGCGTCAAGTTTTCTCTTGCTGGGCGTGCCCTCGTGGGTGGTGCTGCTTGGGTGCCCAACCGTTGGGCGACCAGTCGCAGTCGCGTGCTCCGATGCAGCAGCCGATTGCTTGCGCTTCTGACTTGACGGCCTGGAAGCCAGCACCTGCTGAGCTGGCAAGTTTCCTTTGGAGGAAGACATGATGGGTGGCAGAGACGTATCAGAACGAGCCAGATGAAATGCGAGTTCCTCAAGCACCCGAGTGCCCTTGTTTTTTTTTTCTTGCTTGCGGTGTCTGGGGCCTGGTTCTTAGCCAATGGGTTGCACACGGGCCTATCAGGGCCTACCACGGCCAAGCAGGTCAGGGAAGGCAAGGTGATTTTGCAGATTCTTAGTGGGAGCGAAGACCAGGTCTGATGCGCGCTGTTGCTGGTAGATGGGGCAGGCCGGAATTCTTCGATGTCGGCAGCAACTTTTTTTTCCGGGTCTTGACTTATCGCAGCTTGCGAGCAGGGGTACCCCTCGATCCCCCAGCCGATAAGCGCTATGGACAGAATTATGGCGACCGCCATTGTGCGGCAGCGAGGTGTGATGCATGATCATACTTGATATAATAATAGTGATGACAAGCTTGAAATGATAAAAAATGATTATTCGAGTCAATTATAGAGTTTATAAAGTGAATCCGTACAGGTGAAATCTAGGTCGCGTCATGAATTTGAGTTGACGTAGTGTTCGAGTATTTGTGTCACCTCTGAACTTCATAGCTAGCTAGTTGTTGCCTCAGGCCACTGGATCACCCCGCGAGGCACCAACTCAGCCTTCCCATTGAGCTTCGTTGCCTCATGTGCTCCAGGCAAGCTTGAGCTACGCGTCCGACCTCCTCATACAATACCTCCCTCACCCTCCACACTTTACATCGTCACCCCGCAAAGTCATCATCTCGACAACAGAGAGTTTCACCTGAGTTACTGCTCGTTCATTTTACCGACAAGTCGCTCCACCGAAACCTCAATATTCCATCATGTCGGGTACGTTTGGCCAGGGTCACCTTCAATTGCAACCCACTATAAAACAGCTTGAGCTAACCTGGTATCTTGGCAGCCGGCGCCTACGACCGACACATTACCATCTTTGCCGACAATGGTCGATTGTACCAAGTCGGTAAGTTCATTCCCGCGACCCCTCCCGACCGAGCCTTAAAGTGCTGTCCCTGAGGACGGTGAACGAATGACGTCGAACCGCTCTGTGCCATCCCCACCGACTGACCCGCCTGAATAGAGTATGCCTTCAAGGCCATCACTGCAGCCAACATCATGTCTGTTGGTGTAAGGGGCAAGGACTGTGCAGTTGTCCTGTCCCAGAAGAAGGTTCCCGTACGTTTGATGTTGGGTGGACGGCGTCTGAAATCACATGCGGAGGTGCTGATAAAGAAGCAATAGGATAAGCTCATCGACCCTGCTTCCGTCTCCCACATCTTCCAGATCTCCCCTTCAGTTGGTTGCGTTATCACCGGATCGATCGCCGATGCCAGGGCATTCGCTCAGAGAGCCCAGGGCGAAGCAGCTGAATTCCGATACAAGTTTGGTTATGAGATGCCAGCTGATGCTCTAGCCAAGCGTTTGGCCAACATCAGCCAGGTCTACACTCAGCGGGTAAGCACGTTTTCAGCTGCAGAGTTGGGGCAAAGGCAAGGGGTTTATGACGCAGGAGGTGCTGACATCATCCAGGCTTACATGCGACCCTACGGTGTGGCGACCACCCTGATCTCTCTTGATGAAGAGTATGGTCCCCAGCTATTCAAGTGCGACCCCGCGGGATACTACATTGGCTACAAGGGCACTGCGGCGGGCCCGAAGCAACAGGAGGCGCTGAACCACCTCGAGAAGAAGCTGCGAAACAAGGAGCATGCTGAGGGCTCATGGGAGGATGTAGTTGAGCTCGCCATAACAACGTTGAGCACTGTCCTAAGCATGGATTTCAAGAAGGGTGAGATTGAGATTGGCATTGTCGGTGGTCCCCGAGCGGATGGCGAGGAGGGAACCGAGCCCGGCTTCAGAATTTTGACTGAGGAAGAGATTGATGACCGGTTACAAGCTATTGCGGAGAAGGACTAAGTGGAAATGAAGAAGAGTAACGTCGACGGTAAAGAAAGGGTCAATGTGGTCTGCGGTGACAGTGCCTCGTCTTGATTCGCGGACCGTAGAAGACGGCCTATTACCAAGAAACGTGGGCCATGCAGGGGAGAGGAGATTGGGGTCCAAGATCATGAGATGGCACTCGGCAGTGACCGCAGGCCCCGTTGTATGTCTCACTAGCCATCATAACCATGTGCAATAGATTTCAACAAGGGTGTTGAGGAATGCATTTTACGCAGCTGGGTTGCCCAATGATGGTGAAGTATGCCTTGCCTAGAGGTAAAAAGAGCCTAGACTAAGGTCTAGGTGGGGCACGTCGTGGTTGATGGCTTGCGTCGTCTGCACGTCGAGGTCATGGATGAGCTCAAGATGTTTGTTAAAGCCAAAAAAAGGCTTCCAGGCGATCGGATCTGGCTGCATGGGAAGCGGCTAGGGGGTAGGGGGCTGGGAATGGCTCCTACCCTGGGAAGGGGAGGGGTGTGAATGGCTCACAGTGGTAAGCGCCGATTTGAGCCTCTTGAGGGGACGCCACCGTCATGTGCGATGTGTGATGTGATGATGGCCTTGTCAAGATTGGATCAAGATGAGACACGGGAAAGCAAGAATGCTGCAACAAACAGATAGTCACGGACTCGTCCGAACCGTCCTAAAGATAGAGCCTAAGGTCAGTTGCCGCAATAGTCGGTGGGGAGGGAGGCGACCGTTTCCAAGGCTAACAAGTCGTAGCATAGAGTCCGGCCGACTGATTATTGCTCTGGGGCCCGTTGGCAGAGACGTTTGAGCGGCCTCGCAGGCTATGCAAGAAACGGACATGACGGACGCCACACCAGAAGCAGCGTATCGATGCAGCACCACTGAAACGTTGGAATGGCAGTCAGTAATTCGTAGCCGTGCAGTCCCGGTGCGCCACGAAGAGGGTGCTGCATCTGCAGCCTCGCTTGGAGGCTGGCTGGGGGACCTGGTAGAGCTGGAGGCTAGGGGGGCTTAGAAGAAGAAGAAGATGGTGGGGGAACACCTGCATTTGCGTTCAACCAGCCTGCTTTTGGCTTCGGAGGATTTTTTTTTCTGGTCGACCCGCACGAGCGCAAAGGATCGATTTGGTTCTTGCTCATATGCCCGAAATGGACGCGAGTGTAGCACACCGACTCTGGTTTTGGTTTCGGAGGCAATCAATTTTTGGGTGTGGTGTGATGGACGGCCACGGCTCTATCGAAAGAAATGGTTCGGGCAAGGTGGCTTGGACATTACCCGGATTGGAGGTATCTCCGGCTGGTGGTGCTTCTACGCCTCAACACCACCAAAACTTTTTTTTAATCTATTTTTTTTAATTAATTTTAGGCTATTGGTGTGTTCGCTCGGGTGTATCCGCCCGAGAGTGACTTTGGGACCAACTACGGGCGACGAATCCAAATCGCCGCAGCCTGAGTGTAATCAATTAATCGCAGAATCTTCAGCTTGCTTGGGGTTTGCGCACCGTCATCCTGTCTCTGATTACCCAGATTTCGCAAATTTCCCAGCTCTGATGGTAGGGATTTTGCAACTTGGTTTGGGTTTTTTTTTCCCCTTCGTGTTACAGTGGAAATAGTGGTTTTTTCAGGTTCTATCTGGCAGTCAGGCTTTACCAGATCGGGCCGCGAGACCGTCAACCCGCCAATCTGGTTGCAGAGAAGGCTGTTCCTCAGCTCGCCGCAAACCGTTGCTCTTTACCAGATCCGCGCGTCTATTGGCTCCGCAGACCCAACTTTCCCGCACCCCGGCCCCAGTGCCTTTCCAATTCGGGAGCGACTAGTGGCTGCCCATCCTTAGCTGAGCAGGCGCCACACACTCCACCGCTGCATGTCCACACACATGTACTCATATGTACTAGCAACGCGTTTACACACTATCAGTCTGCGGCATTGAGGCTTGCAAATCGGCGCCCCTTGCTGGGTCAAACGACTTTTACATCACCTCACGCCTTGGTTCCTTGGCCTGGGCTGGGGGCACATTGCAGGGATGCGGTCAAGGGGTGGTGGCTGCTCGATATGCTTTCTCTTGCAGGTCGCTGACCCACGCGGCCCAAATAGACTGCTGTCTATTCTCTGTCTAGCACCGTCGACGTGCTGCGTGGGTCGCTGTCGCTGTCGCTGGCGCTGGCTCTGGGAGGGCCGGGTGCTCCAGATGGCGGTGCGCCATGGAGGGCGCCGCCATGTGCCGGTAGTCTACTAACCTCCGAGTGCGCCTCAATTCCTAATGGAACCAGCAAAAGGGCCTTCACGACAAGGGCCCTCAAGGCAAGGGCCCGCCATGACGTGCCGGCCCTGCAAGCCGCGGCCAGGGGATAGGGCTGATGGCAAGGCTATGGGTGTCGGTTCGACGCTGGGCCATTTCGCCACAGCTGGCCCGGGGTAGTGTGTCAGTCTTGGATCTCCAGCTCGGAAAGGGTATTGCTGATGTGGAGGCTGCACATGCCCACTCCTCGTTGGTGGGCCTGCCCAACGCTCTGTCGCACCGCTCCAGAGCCCCAGGGCCTCTCGTTGTCACTGCCGGAGGAACAGCACAGCGTGGTGTGTCTCTAAGTCCGGCTCCTGGTGGGCTTCACTTCGCACCACCCCCCTCCTCCCCCCCTTCCCCCCTTAGCAGCCGTTTGTCAACGCCCATATGCAGGATTGGCGGGAGCGAACACACCATGGGACATTGAGACTTTTCCCCTATGATAGGGTTGGGCTAGGCGTTTGGCGTTGGCGGAGAGGTGGATGGGGATGGGGATGTGGATGGCCATTGACATGCCCATCCATCCTCGGAGGCCTTCGAGTACCATCGCGATATACAAAAAGGATGCTCGACTCGCCGATGGTTTGGGTTTCGTTGCAACAACATCATCGAGAGACAGGCTTCTCTTAGAACAGACTCGACTGACAACAAACAGTCTTGCACTAATCAATCATCCATCTTCTTTGTATTACATTTTCCACGGACCTTCAAGTCTCCAATCTCGACTTTCTCAATTTGGGTTGTGCTCTGAGGATTGATACCTTATATCTGCCCGCCTTTTTTTCACTTTGGGCGCCTCAAACGCACGAATCGACTATTGCTGCAGCCATCAACGACAAGCCAGCCTTGATTTTCCTTCACCATTCATTTCACTTTCTCCCCCACCCAACCTTTTACACAAAAAACAATGGACGGCTGTACGTATTACTTGAAACCTGCTTCCAAGGCTTACCCCCTTGGCAAGCCCCCCCCGGGACATCCATCAGGCTTCCAATAAATGTCCCGGGCCGCCCCGCAAGCAACTCCCAACCACTAACGCGCCCCTCCCACCTTTAGACAACGAGTATCGCACAGCACGGGTTGCTGATGTTCTCTCCGATTTCCGAACGCTGCAGTACTACATCGCTGCGGCTCCCGTTGAACCCCAGGACTCCTCAGAGTATTACACAGAGGGCTGGGCCGCTCTCCGCCAATGCTCACTGGATGGACAGCACATCCTGGAGTGTGCGGCCGATACGAGCGTGCCCAACACCACTGGCGGCGAGGAGGAACAGGCAAAGGCTGAGCTCAAGCAGTATGTTTTCTCTGCCCTGGCTTTCCGCCTATCCCCCCCTTTTGGACGAGTGAAGTTTTGATGGCTGACGACACGAAAAGGGTTCTCCTGGATGCCTTCGCAAGACGACACGAGGGACAGAAGATCTACCTTCGCCAGGCAGCGGCACAGCGATGGATTGAAATGCGCCAGCAAATCCTGGCTTCTGGTCGATCTTCCTCCAAGATGGAGTCCCAGCTGCGAGCATGCGATCGCCAACTTCGATCTGTACGATAAGCCCCCCGTCTCTCTACCCTCAACCTTACCGGGGGAGAACCACGCGGACCATCGAAAACTAACAGCCGAAACAGGAAATCGCAGCCATCACCGACGACATGATCTACAACGAGCTCCAGGCATCGGACATCAACATGGGCCGCTGGACGGCCGAGGACCCGAGCCTTCGAAGCGTGCAGCGCTGGCTTCGAGCACGCCGGTAAAGGGAGAAAAAGGGATGAGGAGAAGCCCGGAGCCCACCATCCAAACAACTTTCCCCCTGGAAGGGGACTCGAGGTGCACTCTCCAGGATACGAGACGGAACGAGCGAAACGAACCACATGAAAATTTCTCCTTTGACTTCTACGACTATTCGAAACGAAGTCTACGGCCGCGAAACAAACGAATGGGATGGAGTTGGGAAAAAAAAGCTCTGATGACTTGGCAGCATACATGCAAGGATCCAATTTTTCTTCATTCTCTTTTTAGTCTTTTTTTCTTCTTTCTTTTTCTTCTCTTCTTCCTTCTTTTTAACCCCCCCTTTTTTGGGCTTGGATTTGGATTTGTGTGACTTTGGCGATTTATTCCCAGTCTTTGGACAACTTTTTTTTTTTTTTGGCATTGCCCTGGTATGGGGTTTATAGATAGAGGAGGAGGACTTTGCCCCACGGGGATTTGGATATGGGATCTGGAGTTTGTTTTTTCTCAACATTTTCTCTTGGCATTTGGGAGTATGGGTCTGGAATCCATTCTATCTAGTAATGCAAACTGCCTGGTGCAGAAAATTTCTAAAAAAACAAGATCAAAAAAAGAACCAAAAAAACTGACAATTCCCTAAATGGCCTTGCGTGAAGTGCTGAATTTTGAATCTACACCCTGGCACACATGGGCGATGATGGCTGGGATCTGAAGCGGTAGCCCTATGTGGCATCGTGGGCAGTCAGAAGTGGAGTCGCAGGCGTCGTGATGGGCAAGGGCCTGGGACCAATCCGAGAGAACTGTGTTGACTTTGATGCATATCATTTATTATGCTACATGTGCGTGGCAAGCCACCTTCTAACTCAAGATTTGCTCTGGACACACAGGGCGATTCCAGCCAGCATAAGACCCATTCCGGCAGCAGTGTCTTGCGCGCGTGATGTGTGAGCGTTGGAGCATTGGGGGGACAGCGTGATCAAGGGCCAAGACGGCTTACCTCTGCTGATGACCTTGCCGTCAACGTACCAGTCGCCGAGGACGGTGAAGAGGAAAGCCATGGTGTTCACGATGGGCACCGTCAAACTCAATTCTGCGGAGCAATTGGCCCGTCATATGTCAGTATTCTGCTTCACACGGTCACGCATGGCAAGCCGGGATAGAAGAGGGGGGAGGGGAACATCGGACTCACCGGCTTGCCCAATGAGGAGGAAGAACCAGACGCTGCCGGTCAGGTTGAGGACCAAGGGTATGGCGTAGCGCGGGTTTCTAAGCAGGTCGATGACAGCAAAGAAGGCGCCGTATGCCTTGGACCGGAGCCAGCTGGCCTTGACGGCGGGACTGTCCAGGATCCGGTGGGCGGGCGGGTTGTGCGACCGGGCGGCCCGGCGGATGAAGGGGGTGGTGAAGCCCCACGCAAGGCCGACGAGTATGAAGCTCAGGACGTAGTTGAAGATGGGGGGCTTGTCATCGGCCATGGTTTAGTCGGGGTGATGGCAAGCGCGTGTGATGTGTGTGTGTGTGTGAGCGTGTTGTTAGAGTGAGGTTGAACAGTGGGCTCGTGCGTGTATGTGTGTGTGCACTACAAGGCTACTGGCCTTTACTCTCCGTCACCCCTGACAGGACAGCAGTGGGGGGGCAGGGGACAGGGGGAGAAGGAACAAGAAAGAAAGATAGAAAAAAAAAGGGCGTGTGCGTACGATTCCGGGGAATTCAAGAGATGGGTGTGCAAGTGTCAGAAACAAGGCTGGGCGTGCCGCAAGCAAAAGGTTTGCGTGTGTTGCAGAATGTGGATGGAGTTTGCGGTTAGGGAGGAACCGATGCCATGGACTCGAGGCCTCATCTCGTGCTATTATTGGAGGTGAGGCGCGGATCGTGGCTGGCGCGCGTGTGCATCCCCCTTGCCGCATACACACAGCCACTGGGTAGCAAAATCGATAGTCTGGAGGGGCGCTTCCCGGAGGGCCGGGCCTCTTTTTCGTCCTCGAAGGGGGGCCTTTTTGGGGCTCTGCGAGATGGTATCGGGCGTGTTTTCCCAGGGGGGGCAAGTGCCTGTGGCTGGCCAATGCCCCGCTAGAACGCTTACAGGGCTGTCGTCCGGCCATGGGGCTTTCCCTCTCTCCCTTCCCCCACACGCCGCGTGGGAAGGGCCATGTAGCCGCATCCCGCTAGCTCCACCGATCTGAAGAGTTGAAGCATTCACTCTCCCATTCACACGACACCGTTTCGATGACCAGCTGGGGGGCGGGTGTGTCAGTTTGTGATCCCTGCTCAGCTGGACATGGGTCTGATCGTTTTGTTTCTGCAGGTCGTTTTTTGAGTTTGTTTCGTTTCCCTGGCCCGATCTGTGAAGGGGGGATCTGAAACGACGTCACTCTGCAACCATCGAGCCTTGCGAGTCTCCACGCCTCTCGGTCATGGCCGTCGGTAGACGCTGCTGGGTAATCCTGTGTCGTCGACGCAGCGAATCCAAGGCGCTCTCTTCTGATTTGCTGGCCTCCCGCCCACGCGCGAATTAATGAGCCTTATCGGTTTTTTTTTCTTTTTTCTTTTTTTTCCCGTTGCGCTTCCCACCACCGTTGCGACAACTCAGGTGAGACCAGCGGATGACGTCGACCCTGGCCAAATGACACTGATGCCCAGATTCGGCCGCCATTGCAAGTCGTGAGGCCTCATGAAGTCTGATTTAACGTACGATGGATGGATCCACGTATGTTTTTTCTCATTCGAATCTGATACACCGCTCGGAGACGACCGACTAGATTGCGTGTCCCATTGATGTGTCTGGTTGGGCAATCCGCATTCTCATCGCCTCGCCTTCTTCAGGTCTCAGTGGTTCGCCAAGACATCACCGCCAAACTTGGTTGCATCGCCAACTACCATCAAACGTGTTTTTGATCACATCAGCTTTCTTCTATCACCCTCCTCTCCTTTTGCTTCTGGTTCTTCTTTGTCATGTCAACATTTGGCCACCTCCTATCCAAATGCTCACCTGAGTCTGCAAGGTGTAACGTTTCCCATATCATGACGTACATGATGCAACATGATTTCATGTTGCGGATAGCTTCCTGCCTCCACTTACCCCTTGTTCTGGCGCTGGCCTCAATTAATAAGCCGTTTAGATTTTATTTTTATTTTTATTTTACTGCAAGTGGTTGGTCTTTGCATTTTGTCCCTCATTGATCGACAGGATATGCATACACAAGTTGATCAATCACGGCTTCCCCACGATCTGCCGATCTTATATCCCACGATGAGTTCAGCTGGCGCGGTCGCGGGAGAAAGCGAGACGATTAAACTCATGGGAATTTTGGCAATGCCTCCATCGATGTTGATTTTGCCTCTCCTGAACTATGCTGGTTCTGGTGGCGGAGTTGCTCAAATGAGCCGTCGTTTGCTCCTTGTTCAATGCCGTCACTAGCTCATGCTTACGCACCGCTGATCTGTGGCCCAAGCACCCAAGTTGACGTTGGTGCCTGATCTAGGGATCGGATCTAGTGGTGGGATCGTGCTTTCTACACTTGAGAAATTGAAGTCAATTACCAAAGTGGTGACCACGGGGCTGATCTGTCAATCGTGCTTTGTGAGAATGGTAACTATATTCACTGCTGACCGGCTATATAATGCACATTTTTGTGAAAAAAAGCACCTTGAGGATATTGATGATGATCATAGATTGCGTCAACGAAGTAGATCTTTCATGCGTTACTGAAAAGCTGCTTGGCAAATGATGAGGTACTGAGAGCTCTTTCGGGTTTATAAAAAAGCCATCATGATCACCTCTTACACTCTTCATCGTAGCATCTCGCAAAAACTCAACAAACAACCCGCATACACAACCCTCGCATATTTCCATCCCAACCACAATCATGACTGACGCTCAGATCGCCGGAGGCCACAAGGCTACTCTCAGCAACCCTAACACCTCCCAGGAGGCCAAGGAGCATTCGAAGAAGGTTCTCGAGAACGAGTTCAATATTGATGTTTGTATGTTCCTTGACCACTACCTCCCCTAAAATATCGTTGCCTCACCCTTTACTGACACACGTATAGCTTCCAATGACACAAATGATGGCGAAAACAAGCATCCCGGAAACGTGGCCGGTGGCCTCAAAGCGTAAGCATCCCACTGTTGGTTGGATTCAGCTAGCTGACGATTTATCCATCAGCGCCATCAATAACCCAAATGTCTCGGAGGAGGCAAAGGAGTCTGCTCGAGAGCGTTTGGAGGGCATGGAAAGCACTCATTCCTAGATGTGAAATTGGTGCATGCGTCGGTCCATGTAGACTGCCGCTCTCCCTCTAGAAATTGGCTAGTTGTACATCAATACAATGAATGAGTTGAAATCCTGGCCACACACATTCCGAACGTCTCAAAATTCAGTGACATGTTTCCGCCTCTCGTTTAAGCCTTTGGTGGAGGACTGTGGAGTTAGTAGAGATCTCATGAGTGCAAGGGCCACAGGGATGTTGCAGCCTGACTGTTGCGCACAGCTTTATTGCATTAACTCAAGCCACGATTTAGATAGCGCTGCAGGTCGAAGAACTGGACCTCTAGGATCTATATCGGAATTCAAGTGATATATGTACTATAGCAGCCCATTGGTGAAGGAATTTGACATCGTTGTGATAGTGTAAATGCAGTTTCCTTAAAAGCAATTGATCCGACAAACGCCACGCCACGCCACGTCTGCCCGCCATCCTGTGAAACGAGTCCTTGTATCGGGGGACCCAGAAATGCATAAATTTGCTGGTGCTATTTATCGTGTCTCCGAGTAATCATTGAGTGCAACACAGACAGCGCCTCGGTGGTGTCCGTTATACTGTCGGATGATTTGCTGGCTGTGTAGTTCCCATAATCGAGCATAGTGGTCCGAGCAGGCTGTTACCAGATAGGCAGAGTCAGCACTGAAGGCGCAGTCCCAAACCCATCGCTGGTGGCCAGTCAATGTTGCCTCCAGGGGATACGGTCGAGGTTCTTGGTCAGCAGAAGGCTCGACGTTCTTGACCTCCCAAATCTTGGCGGTGTGATCTGCACTGCAGGTAGCGAGCTTCTTGACGTCCGGGGACAGCAGAATGCGAGTAATGTATTCTTTGTGGGCGCTGAAGTGCGTCACCGGGACGAGTTGGGTGCGATCGAAGCTCTGGATGAGATTCCAAACAAAGACGTTTCCCTGAGCTCGTTAATCAGTGCATGAACGGACGGTTTGATGAGACCCAACACATACAGCATTGTTGGCAGCGCAGAGCAAGGAGCCGTCGCTTGCTACTGTAACACTGGATACCGAAACATCCTCCTCCGGGATGAGTTCATGGGAGCAGTTGTTCTCTGCCAGATCCCATACCCTGACGCTGCCCGATCGGTCACAGCTGATGATTTCGCCCTGGTTAGGATGAATCACAACATCATTCGCGGGGCATCCGTGGTTGTAGCTTCGCTGAATGGTTCCAGACCGTGTCTCCCAGATCTTGACCGTACCGTCTTCGGAGCTGGTAACCATCCACTTGCCTTCACAATGGAAGGCTACGCCCGTGATGTTTCCTGTGTGGCCCTCAAAAGTCAAGAGAGGGTTCGGGTTTGTCGACTTGATGTCGTAGAGCTTGACGGTGTGGTGCCCCGCGGCGGCGAGGTAGCGCTTGTCTGGGGAGATGCACAGGCGGTTGACTTGGGAGTCTGGGTGCTGGATGGTGCGCGAGCAGATTCCAGACAGGGCCTCCCAGAACCTGCGACCGAGAATGTTAGCAGCGAGGCCTCAGGGCGGGTGGCGCGTCGGGTCGAACCTGATGGTATGGTCGTATCCAGCTGTGACAGTGTTAGCGAAGTGCGCGGGACGATAACGGGGCTCGGGTCGTTTACCTGTGCAGAGAATGACAGACATGGTTGCGGTGGACGTGCAGTGCGATTTGGGCCTTAGCTCATGGTAGAGTGCAAAACGACGGAGAGGGCGCAATCGAGAGAGTCGCGAGGTCCTCCAGGGACCTGTTTGTCTGCAGGCTGATGGGAGGGTGAGAGCTCCCGTTCCTAAATTCGGCCTCCACAAACCAGTATCGGGGATCCTTATAACCGAGCTATGCTAGAACCCGTTGACTGGGACAGAGAGTGGAGCACTTGCCCATGTGCAACAAGCGCAGACAGCGCCAAAAGTGAGAAGATTAAAAAGAGAATGCAAACAAATATAGGATGAATATAAAATTAAGAAAATAACATGAAAATTTGGGATGATTTTTATATTTAAACACCAGATTCCCCAGGCTCACTGGGCCATTATCGGTGATGGTATGCAAAACGGTGGCTTGAGTTGTCACATGTGCGTACTCAATACTAACAGTGCGGAACATCCCCAGAGAAACCCAAAATAAACGCAACCTTGATAATTTTATCCTTTTCTATTACTAAATCCATGGGCTATGTAATAAATTTGAATTCAAGGTTACGGAGCGATCTCTTTGGGCTAAAATAAGCCCATCACTCGACCTAGGCAGTCATTGCTGGGCTCTACGATAGTTACATCAACCGGCTGACCGGGATGCGCAGGTACGTCTACTGCCTCACCGTCACTTTATCATCATTGGTTTCTTACACTGTGCTCCTTTCGAAAATGATCTAACATTCTACGTTGCTTTGTTACCCCGGAGAAATGAACAGCACGAACCAATCATCTCACGTTTGGGCTGTCAGAGTTAACAAGGCCACGCCTTCGCTATTCGACCTCTCGATCTAAAATGTGTTAAAATCCCCTTTCAACTCGGTCAATTATAGATCACATATTTTCGTCTCTGTCCCTCTCACCATGCACATGTCGACTTGGTACTAGGCTCATGTCTACGACTAAACCAAGGAATGAATGGGTGCATGCTTTTCGTGCTGCTCGGCCCGCGCTGTCATCCGTCTGGTCTTTTCTAACGCTGGTTTACCACTAAACTGGCCCATTTGCCATTGCTTGGCCATGCTTGGCCCAGTCGTGGTCAACGTCAACCTTTTTTTCTCATCCCAACTCGATAGTTAGATAGTTTGCAAATGAGCCACCTTGGCAGGCCAACTGACTACTGATTTGAAGAGTTTCCCACTATCCTAAATCACTAACATGCATTGTAATGGGTTGCATGGGTAGTAAATATCCAGTCATAAAAGATACACCTTTCGTGCCTGCAGGACCAACGCAGTGTGACACTACGCTGCTTTCATCACCACTTCTCAACGAACCTAAATTGAGGTTTGGTCGGAACTGATTTGGCAGCCCACGTGGCCATAAATCACATACCTCTTTCTTTTACAGGTTCCATCATTTCTTCCAAATGAATCAACTCAACAATCTCTTGATCACATCGCGACTTGCATTGGCCAGGTAACTATGCCAATATCCAAAATATTGACACTTGGGCCATCATTGACCACTTATTTATCTGCATTTGGGTTATTTAGAAGCCTCTGACTCTATGACTGGACACAAGAATGGTTGAAGTGAAAACCGGCGCGGAGACAAGCCGCCGATTATTTTCCGAGTAAAGGTACAAGACTAAGACATATATATTTCAAACTACCTCACGATTGGTTTTGTGTTGAACAGAGCCTCTCGCAAGTCAGGTTGGCAACCTATCTGAACTTGAAGCAACAAAACTACAACATCCTGGCGTGTTCCTGCAACGGAGACACAGATAAGAGGGTATCAGGACAACCGGTCCATGCACGACTCTATGGTCGGATGGCTGATGATTGAACCCTCTTGTACATGTACGGAATGAAATTTACAAGACTGACGACTCTCGTCAAACCAGCGCTTAGCCTGTTGTTGATCTTACAGTCTCCCTAGTTTTGGCTGTTAGCTTATTCTCGATTCTGGCGATGGTTGCTTGCTTGAGGAGTTGGTGGCTCACCCGCAGAACTCCCTTGGCTGCCTTGGGACCCAGATCCTCCTCCCCCAGGGTTGGAGGGCACTCCGAGGACCTTGTTGCCATTGCAGAGAGAGCATGGCCCTTCGCTACGGTAATTTGTCAACATGCGGTTCAAGGGCAAAATCCAAAGTTTAAAGGAGGAGCGTACTTTCGGCGATCAAATGCACCGTTGCAAAGGTGGCAATCTACCCAGGTCAATCCCGAGCCCTGTCGGGTGATATCAGTAGGACTGGGACCCATTTCCTTTGAATTGGATTTGATATGGAGGCGTGGGCAAGAAGGTTGATGGCGGCTGGCCTGTTGCTGTGTTGTTGAGTCTGAGTTGTTTGGGACGGAAGGAGAAGGCAGCATGAGGCCTGGAATTGCGCTGCTTTATATATTCGGACCAGATGACCTCACCGCCATCGTTATTAATCCAGGATGACAACCAAGACGAGGCGACTGGTGGAGAATGGTGTTTTCAGCATGACAGCCCGAAGGCTTGCCGCTCCCTGCGGGCGAGTTGCGTGAGATTCCCGAGCACTCCAAACCAGTTTCTCAGACTTCGTCATTTTATCGGCTGCCCTCGGGTCTTGTGATGACGATCATGGTCCAGGGATTTGTGGCTACCTCCCTTGGGCTTATGTCGACGGGCAACTGGGCGGGCTGCTCATTCCAGCCCAACCCAGATGCGCCAAGCTGAGCGTCCATCTCGGTGCTCTTTGTTATCGGCCGATGAGCTGGTCCCATAGCATCTCAAGAGTTGCCCGCGATTGAGTGGCATGTCTGCGGACCAGCTGACTTTGCCAGAGGGGCTTGGACTTCTGCGTTCTAGACTGTCATCCCACTCGCTCCAGTTCTTGCAACTGGTAATGTTACACCAACCGCATAGCCGCATATTTATCAACTAAAGCGTTGCTGTGACTTTCCCCCCCAGACATGCTCGGCACATGGTCAATTCGACAAGGGCCGCAGCCTGGTTTTGGCTGCGAGGTCGCGACTCTGAGATGATGCAGCATCCTGCCGGGCCCTACCCAACCGTTACCTTTGATTTGCCAACCCCGCCGCAACCGGTGAGGAACATGGATGCATTGGTTCCTCCAAACGAACAACGGATACGTGGGTTGGAGGCGCACTTCACGCAGACCGAGATATAATCTGCAGCACGCGAGCAGAAAAACCTTGTCGTCGCTTGTACATCATCATATGGTGCCATCCTTCCTGCATGCATGGTATGGTCGCGCAAGGACTGAAGTTGACGCCCGAGCGGAAAGGACAAAAAGAAGAAGATGCGAGATATCTACCATGCAAGGCCACACGTGGCCTTGCACGAGCATACCCGTTCTTGGGGTGACACAAAGCCCTTGTTGTTGCCATGTGGTCTTGCATGTCGGCATTCTCAGCTCATTCTCAACGCGCCGCAACAGGACGAGGCCCGACGAAGTACCCTGACTATTGGCACTCAGTTCACAATCCGTGCCACGGTTTCCAAGGCTCCCCAAGATATGCCAACGCGAATATGACGCTAGCAGGCCGGTTCTCTAGCTCACCAGTGAGTAGCATTCATCTACATCCCAACCATCCGGTCACCTCGGCACTTTTCTATCTTCTTTGACACCAAGCTCCAAATAGAAATGACACCGACGACCCGGCTCTTCGGGGCTACCACCCATCTCCAGTCGCTAATCCCCAGACCGGTCAGCTCTCCGTTGTTGTCAGATACTCCCACCCCAGGACGCGTCCACTCAGGAGTCGGCGACAAAGAGGGAAAAATGTCATTTTTATGGCTGTTGACCCCTCGACTGCCAGGTTGGCCTCTCGTGCTACCCGATCTACCAGTAAAGTCATGCAGCGTGTCGTCTGTCTCGCTCGGCTTCTGGCAACAAGTGGCCTCACCGGTCGGATCTTGATATCTCATGCTCACCCACCCTCATCCCAGCTTGTGCGCTGATTTCTCCGGCTCGGCGTTAATCGGAAAAGGATAATCACGGCACAACCTACTCCCTTGCGCCGTTTTCATTCCATCCTGAGCCGCTGCACGGGGCGAGGGGCTTTTGGGGGGAGAGGGGGGGGGGACTGGCTAGCGTATCAATGTTTGTCAATAGTATGTGGATATCAACTAGTCATGGAGTTGACTAGTCGAAGGTGTGCTGACTCCTGGGTGGTCGATAATGAACGGCCATCGCAGCTTCTTTTGGAGTTGGATTGCAGCGCCGTCCCTGATAGGATTGGAAATCCAACATGAGCTGATTGCGTCTCTTGAGGGATGTTACATCGTTATGCCCTTATCCAGCTGTCCATGGTGCCATTGGGCACTCGGCATCTGACACAATTCGGATGGGGGTTTCTCGCGTGACTACGAATGTACTGTAAGGCCCTATCATAGTGAGCCAAGAAGAGATTGCAAGTCTGCTCAACCAACGCCGAATTATACCCACACGAATGCAGTTTGCCCCCCAAGCATGGGACCTTTTGCTATGCATTGATCATAAACAGTTCGGTTGGTACTCTCGCCTGAAGCCTTGTAAAACACTCATGTGAATCAACAAGGCGGATGGGAGGGTTGCGTTTGTGCCAACATGTAATGTTCACATGATTCATCAATTGAAAGGAATCCTAACCGACAGAGATGCCAACTATCCGACCAACTAAACTAAAAGAAGAACAGACGAAGACGAAAAAAAAAAACCAATCCCAATCACTCATTTCTTCCGTGCGGGATTCCTCGAGTCTGACAGCGATGCGTGTCGAAAGTAGTCACCGTTGCAGTGGCCGTGTCAGGCTGGATGACGGGATGTTGCATTTCCATGCCGAATGTACCATGGTATTAAACGGTTCGCCAGTTAACTTCTTCCTTGATACCGAATTTAAAGTCCTGAAAACTCCATTGCCATATCATGTCCAGGCCTTCTTTGCCTCAGTTTGCACATAAGAAAGATAAAAAGACAGGTAACACTGTCCATCCCCACACCTGTGCTCGTAGGGTTATTGAGGCTTCAATGATTGCGTAACCGCCAAGCAGCATGTGTTCTGAAAGTTTTGTTCGTTTAAAGCGTTGGTGCTGTTGCAATCAGTGCTGACATGACCGCAACTCCACCCAAAGCAGCATAGCTGAGGACCTCCGCAACACGGCGGACGCGCTTGCTTGGTGGTTGACTGGGGGAATCTGAGGCTGGGGGTGGAATCATATTGGCAACTGGAGCCTGGATAGCCTGCTTCTTCCTCTTGTCTGCGAAACGACGACGAAACAGGTGCTGGGCTCTATAAGAGCGACGCTTCCTCTCGCTGATGATCGAGGCATCGTCTTTCTTTGACTGCTCCTCCTCCGGCGCGGGCTCGTAAATTTCTGAAGCTTTTCTTTTCAGAGGGCGAGAAGGTGTGGATTGCTCGCTGGTCTCATTCGAAGCTTCAACGATGTCACTGATTTCCATGTGAGTCTTCTTGGTGGACTCAACTTGCAAGTCAGCAGGAACTTGATCGTTCTGACCACTGCAAGCAGCCCTTTTGCTTAGTTCGAACTGGTATGCCGAGGTCTCGTCAAGAATGAGAGCTTCACCCTGACCAAGCTCTTGCAACTCCTTAGGTGGAGTGTTCAAGAACTCTTCTCCAGATGCAATCCATTCCGAAGGTGCGAGACGCTTAGACGTACTGGCCTGTGGTGAAGTTTCTTCAACCACATTTGGTGTCGGTATTTCGGGGGCAGTGACCTCCATGGCGGAGTCTTCAGACGTAGTTTGCGCAGGAGGGGTGTTTTGCCGCAGCGACTGAGTAGCATTGATGGAAATGGAGTTGTCACTGGGCGTCACGCCGGAAGGCAGAGCATTTATTTTGTTCTCGGCACGGGCTGCAAAGAATTCGTATTTCCCGGTTTTGGCACCCATCGCCTCTGCAACAACCTTGGAATCAGGGCTTTGTGGAGTTGGGTATGGGAGTACGGTTTCCGAGATTGAAGGTAGCCGCAGCGGTGGAGGAAAGTTTGGGTGCGCCCAAGGCATCTCCACCCTAGTTTGCTCGATCGGTGGTAGCTGGGGTTTGAAAGTGTAAGTGACAAGAGGGGAGACTACAGAGCCATTCTCGGGAACGTCCTGGCGCATGCATTCTGTCGACAAAACCTCCAGCGTGTTGGCTTCGTACATAGGCTGGGGCATCACTGTGTTAACCTCGTGTGGGAGGCGGGTGACGGGGTGTCTGGGGACGAACTCCTCCGAAGTATTGCTGTTTTCTTGGCTGCCTGACTCGTAGGACATAGGAACATCTTCAAATATTAGCAAGGGATAAAAACCGTGGGGAGGAAATGAAAACCCACACTCTCCGTTGTTGAACTCATCGCGGTCCTCAAACTCGTCTCCATCAAGGCCTGGCATCTCTGAGGCTTCATCTTCATCGTGAATATTGCTGGCCACAGAAGCAGGGCTTGAGACTTGACTGGCAGAATCCATCTCTGGGGAGCTCGCCGTGTCCATATCGGTTGACTCTGAGAGGTTAATGTCACTCTCTTCTTCTGCAGCCTCGTCGTATGCCGATATCCAGTTTGGTTCCGGGGAAATGGGTGAGAATCTATTGCATTCGGCGATGTCTTCTGGGGAAGGCGAGGACAGATCAACATATGTCACTTCGTGAGGATGCCTATCACTAGGCGACACTGGTGGCAGGGTGCCAGTGCTATAGGCGTTGTCACCTCGAACATTGGAGGTTGGGTATTGATCATTCCCAGTCAGGTCGATCGTCGACCGATGGGGTGAAGGCAGGACAGCAGGCCGCATCTTGGCGCCACGCAGGATCTCCGAACTGATACGAATGCTGCAATCCCCATCGCTTGCTGACTCCTCAACGTCAGAGTCATCAGGTACCCTGAAGACTTTGGGGCGATCCTCTGGGCTACTCCAAAGTTAGTGACCACTAAAGAAAGGAAAGAAAGGAGGCCTGCTTACTTGATTGATCCAAACCTGATTCGTGCTTCCATTGTGCATGCGGGGTATCTGTCCGAGCCTCGTTCAATGGGAACTCCAAACTGGATGGTGTCGCCAGATGATAGAGGGCACAAAATGTTGCGGGCGAGTTGTTGGTTGTTCTTAAATGTGCCGTGGAGAGAGCCAACGTCTTTTATATATACTTTCTGCAAAGCCTGGTCAGTAGGGTAGAAATATGAGCTAAGGCCTGATTCTGCACACCTGTTTGTCCACGTCGAGTTTGAGGCTTGCATGGTCACGGGACATAACTGGCGAGTCAAACCAAGCGTTGTTCTTAGCGGCTTCGAATGACGAGTTACGCTTGCTCGTGCGACCAATATCCATGACAGGTTTGTCCTTTGTTAGGAAAAAACGTCGGCCGGGAAAGGAAAACGAGGATGGAGCATCTCGACTTGTGAGGGTGACGAGCACTGAAGCGGCGTTAGCGGGACAGAGCGTAGCGATTCCAAGGCTAGACGAAAGCCAAAACTTACCCTCGTCGCGATACTGAGGTACCGCCATTTTAGCCAAGGCCCAAATTATTTTCCAACAGAGTGAAAGCTTTCAAAACTGCGACCGCAGAGGTTGTTGACCAAATGAGGGGTTGGTTGTGCGACAGTGATGGCCGGCTCACGTACGCCTTCAGAGGCCCCAGCGAACGACGTCAGAGGTGGATAACCGTCGAGGTGCAGATGCAGCAGCGTAGGTTTCGCGGGCGAGGGTATTCGAGCGAGGGAGGGGAAAGAGAAGAAAGGGAGGAAATACGACTGAGACGGACGAAAGAGGGGTTATGAAGGTGTGCAAGCGAAGAAATGCACTTTGTACGGATGAAAGTGCAAGCACCGACCAGTTGATGAGGTGCCGAGTGATGGAGGGTGACCAGGAAGGTGAGGATGAGGTGGGGCAGCCGTGAGTGAAGGAGCTGCTGTATCAGGCAGACAGGCAACGATAAGCCGCTTATCGGAACATGGTGGGGGAACGTTGGCGACTTGGTTAGGTAGCTCTAGGCACTAGGCCGCGACGATTTAGTGGGGTAGACAAGACGACTTCGGAAGTATATCAAACGGGACGAGGCAAAGAGGGGTAGTTTGAATGTGATGAGTGATGAGCGAACCAGCTTTATCTGAAGCAGATAAAAGAAAGGCGAAGCACACGTGGTGGAGGAGAAACGGAGAAAGGAAGAAATACCCAAACCCAGAGACGATGCGCCGCCCGGGTCAGAGGATAAGGCGCTCGTTGGCGCATCAGCATGCCGTATGTTGGCTCATACAGTGCCGAAAGTTCATGGTATGTTCGCACACCTCCGGGTGGACCTCCGGGTAGACCCACTGTGTGTCTCATCCCTCACTCCTCCGTCCCGCCAGGTTCACCCTTCACTATTGAGACCGCCACTTTAGCTTGCTAAGTTATCGCTGAGTTGAGCATCATCATTCTGGCTCGGTACGGCACTTGGAAGAAAATACGACAGCAATTATAGGATAAGCAGTCAGCGACGACCGGGCACCACCCCGAAACACCACTTCGGTAGATCTGTACGGATGAGCGGGGTGCGCCGACGGACGTGGTGAAGCAACACTGGGCGATAGAGCCACTAACATGGCTCCCGCTAGGACTCGAGAAATCGCTTGGCTATCGCCCGGTATCGTGTCTCACTTCTTGGCGCCACCACCAATACCTCGCTTCTTGTCACCTGATGGTGTATCGCCAACTCGGCTCCAGCTGAACAAAGTAACTCAAACATTGCATCCGTCAATAGCGCCTTTGCCTGCGCTCTTTCGGCTTCGTCCGCCATGATCCGCCCAGGCTTCAAGGACCATTCCGCCATCACATCAAGGCAACCAAGCATGCATCTCCGCTCCAACTTTGCGCAATCACATTGCGATTTATCCAATCCCTTTCGCTGTAGGGGCGCCTGAGCGTAATCCGACCTGCCTATCAGAGAGCAGGCAGCCTTTGGTGGACGGCTGAACGGGGCCTTTGGCCGAAACTTCCGACCCCAAACTACGCATTTGCGTGTGCTCGCCTGTGACGTTGTCCAGTTCCCGAGGCGCCAAAGGCTTGCACCACTAGGTCCGCCAGCCCGCACGACACAGTGCCACATCTCAGACACGTGCGAAGTTTCTCGTCTCAGGTCCTCGCCAATCTCTCATGCCGCCTCTCCCATGTTCCCTAAGTTGCCCGTGTCTTCGTTTCGATCATTCATTTGCGCCCAACGAGATGTGGCCAGTGAACAGTTGGGCCGTTCTTGGGCTGTCTCGTTTTCCAGCGCATCAAGCGGCTTCAAGGGTCGCTACTTAGAAAGGGTTGGGCGATGGGCAGCGACTTGGGACCGACGAGAGAGGTCTGGTGACCTCCCCACGACCAGGAATCGGAAGATACAGTGTTTATGGACGGTGCATTGTGGGTTTATACACAGTGACATTCGCAACGTGCGGCGGCCGACCGAGGAGCTTGCCGGAGCTGAGAAGGTGATCAGGAAGCTTCATCGCGACACCTTCGTGGCGCGCCGAGGCTTTGGTTTTAACGCAAATCGCCAACTGGAAGCAATGCGGATGAGACACCGCCAGCCATGCAAGTTCTATGACCATCAGCGACACAAGCAAGGAATTCCCAACGACGCGTAAAGTGATGGATCGATGACGATGGCTTGACAAGGATCAACGGTGGAGACACCCACTGAGCTGCCTCTAGTGGGACACAATAGCGGGGACACTGGGACCATTCATTATTGTTAGCGCTTTCTGGGGGAGGGGTCCCTCTAAAATGGTCTGCAGAGTACAGCTCCCATCGCTCAGCGACCATGTTCAGTGAGTGGTTCTCTCTTCACCACCACCACCACCACCGCCGTCGCCATTGATCGCCCGCTATCTGCCTGCCCGCCTGCTCGGTCTCTGGCCGGTGCGGCGACCCAAGGTCAAACTGCCAGGCCGCCATATGACCAGAAACATGGATGGCTGTTTGTGGCCCAAAAGGGGTGTATTTAATCAATTTTAACCCAAATGGTGCGCTTGGAACTTGTCGCTTGCGCAGGGCAAAAAGGGTTCACTTAAAAAAAGAACCCTGACCATCATCATCATGCCCTGGTGGCCACACACAGGGGGTGCTGCATCCACTCTCACGTTCCTCAGCCACGCCACTGGCCAAGTCCACAACCCAACCCAGGCCAGTCCAGTCCAACTTGATTTATTATTCATCCGCACATCCATTATTTCCCTTTCTTTTTACCCTCTACTACTTTGATTTGCTTTGCAACAACCATCCCCTTTGTCTCGTCCTTTGGTTTCCGACTCAACCATCGTCAATATCCCCCATGGATTTTATTGCCCGTGACGCCTTGAAATTTTCTAAAATCGCCTCCTACGCCACCGGTCTCAGTCGAACCAGAGCCAAAAATATACCGACTTGACCAACCTTTGGCCAAGCGCCCACGGCGAGGATCGCTTGCCGGACAGGATTATATCATCTTGTCTGTGAAGAGTCTAGCTCTTTCTACGGCTATCCGCGAAGCAAGTCTTCCTCGTCAACCCTATCATTTCAGTCAACACTCGCGACTCTACTTGTCGCGGCAGCGTGTTCCCACCACGAATTTTAACAAGACTCTCGACCTCATCCACCTGCATCTAGCGACCATCACCCACAATACGTCACAATGGATCACGCACGAGTCAAGGCCCTCAAAGGCGGCAAGACCGTCTCCAAAAAGGCTCTGAAGTCTGGCCGTGCCTCCCTCAGCCAGACCCCTCGCAGCTCACCCATGGCCTCTCTCTTGACGTCACCTGCCCACTCAGCAGCCCCCAGTCGCGCGGCTTCTGATGAGAGTGATGACGATGAAGATTACGACACCATGACCATGAGCACCACCTCTGGTAGCTCGAGCATTGAAATCGGCGAAGATGGCATCAGTGTTTTTGATGCCAGGCAGCTCATCGAGGAGCTGCAGGACCGCAAGCACAACAACAGCGAGACTCGGGAGCAATTTCTGGAAGTCTACATCAAGATCCTAAGAGCCCGTTACACGCCTCAGGCCCATGAGTGGCTTGACGAAGCCGCCACCGAGCTGGCCGAACTCTTCCTCCGCTCCGCTAATCGTGGGCTCACGGCCAGAGAACGCATGCTTAGCTTGCAAGCCTTCATCCTGACTCTGGCCACATCTGAGCAGGCCGACATTGTCGAGCATGGCCAGCAGGCGTTGCAACAAATTATTACTGACGACGATGACGAAGATTGCGAGGTTTTTGCTATTTACGCCTTGTGCTTCGCCGTCCTCTACGGCGGCGGTTCCGAAGAGGGCGCACAAGAGCTTCTCGACTACTACATCGACATCATCCAAACTGACGGAGAGAGTGTCGATGCTCACGATAATGGACTTGTCGTTTCAGCTGCACTCCAGGCATGGGCATTCGTAGCCAGCCACGTTGACGACCTTTCGATGACTGCTGACTTGGCCTTGGATACGTTTGTCGACCAACTCGACAGCTCCGAAGTAAACGTGCAGTCAAATGCCGCGACTTGCATTGCCCTGATTTTCGAATCATCACGAAATCACGAGGAGGAAACCGGAGAGCCCTTCCAGCTCCCGTACGACCCACAGAAACTGGTTGGACGCATGACAGAATTGACCAAACACAGTTCCAAATCTGTCGCAAAGAAGGATCGCAAGAGTCTGCGAGAAACTCTAGCGAGTGTCATCACTTCGCTTGAACGAGGTGTTGGTCCTGGATACTCGGAAGCTGGATTCGCGCCCGACAAGAGGAACAGGCTTTCTGCAGCTGAGGCAAACGAGGATGGCGTTGTTGAGTTTGGCTACAGGCTCAAGCTTCGCCTCGGTAACGACATTGCTGTCATTGACACCTGGTCCCTTCTTTCGAGAGTGGACATGCTGAAGCTCATTTTCGGCAGCCATCTCCAGAAGCATATTGTCAACCCAGTCGTCTCTGAGTGCCTGAGTGATGCAGACTTCACAACCTACATAACTGCGGCCAAGAGGCCATCAAAGCACCCAGTTGCCAAGGGCGGCAAACGATAAACGAAGCGATGGAGATTGTTCATGTTGGTGTGTATTTTTACGCCTTGGTTGATTTTTGCTGGTGTCGCGGGCAAGCATACGTTTAAAGCCCGTTGTGAATTCTGCTATTCCTTGTTAGCAACACCAATCGTGTCGCTTTTTTGTTCTCTAGAGTCACCTTCTGGTGGTCAAGATGCACTCATTCCATAACATAGATAAGATTACTGCCTGCTTTTGAATACCCATTTGGAATTTTTAAATTGCCTTCGCTTCGTGCCTATGCTGGAACCCCCATTCCCTACCACGTGCCGTCATGTCTCGTCGGAATGCTCCGGACACTAATCAAGGAGGGTTTCCGTCCGCCACCAAACGGTCGGCGAGCGTAATCCGGGCTCCGCCGGAGTTCGGTCAGCGAGTTCGGTCAGCGAATTCCAAGTCGCCAGTAAAATACCTGCCAGCAAGGTTTCTGCTTCAGTGAGTCGCTGCACCTAAAACACGCTAAAAAAAAAAGGCTTTGCAAAACGGGAGTCTTTTGGCACCACCAGCGTCCATAACCAACAAAGAGGCGAAGTAACGCCAGGCATCTTTCAGCCTCGCATTGCCACCAAATACGAAGGGCGAACGAGACGACATCTTAAACACAATCACAGCAAAAACCATGCTAATTTCTGAGCGCATGCTGTGTTAATCCGACTGGCAGTAAATCCAAAGCACATGTTGAGATCTCGTCATGGGGTTGCCTTGTGGCTTGGAGCCAAGGACGACGCCTCAGATGACAGCTCTCCAGCGACAGGTCAAACCCAACCTCAACCGAATCAGGATAATTGCGCCTGCCAGCACTGTCGAGGCTGCGAAGACGTGGACTCCGATCCAGCCCAGCCTATCATGAATGATGCCACTGATGGGGTTCCCTGTGAGTGTGCCGGGTGAGCACAGAGCCATCATGGTGCCTATGCGGAGGCCGATGCGATCAATATTTGTGGCGGTCTGGGCAACACACGCAGATCCCAGGGGAATCAGACCGCCCGAAAGGAACCCGTAGAGAATCACAAACAGGACCTGGCCAGCAAGGTTTGTCATGATGATCCAGCAAAAGATCAACGCGCTGGTCCCAATTGCCAAGACGATGAGCATGTTGAGCCTAGATGAATCACATCCGGCGTCAGCGGGTTGTTTGAAGCCAGCCACGCAACTTACCTTCCAAGTTGGTCCGCAACCCAGCCGGCAGAAATTCTCCCAATCACTGATCCAGCGTAGCAAACAGGGAGCAATTTGTCAGACATGGAAACTGCAATACCCTGGGCCTGGGCATACAGAGGGACCCAGTTGAAGGGCACAAGCATTCCCATGAAGACGAAGAAGAGGGACAGGCTCAAAGCTATGAATTCAGGCTGAAATATTTCCTTGGGGGTATCTGAGGACCAGGCCAGTCCACCTCCACGCGCATCGCAACCCTTTGAGCCTCCCCGTTCTGCCACCAGAGCACAAGCCAAACCCAGCAGAGGAATCGAGGCAAGTGCTAGGGCACGATTGGCCCAAGCAAATCCGACAGTGCGAAGAAGCTTTGTGATGACGAGCGGCCAGATGATTCCACCAATGGAGGAGCCGGATATTGCTAAACCGAAAGCGAGAGCTCGACGCTTGTCAAACCACTCTGTGATTGCGCAGGTAGTCGGGTAATACCTGTTGGTCCGCGTGGTTAGTAAAAGCCAAGTCTATAACCAAAAAAAAAAAAAAAAAAAAAGAAAGGGAAGGACAAAGAAACCTACAGCATGGCGTTCCCAATTCCAAAAAGAAACCCCTGGGACAAGAGAAGCTCGTAGAATTCGGTTGAGAAGCTGGCACAGATCAAGGACGAAACGACGATGATGGAGCCAGTGATCATGACAAGGCGAGCTCCCCATCTGTCAAAGGCGGGGCCAACGAAGATGCCTCCAATGAACATGAAGAATAGCTATGAAGAAAGTCAGAAACTGGGAAACGCCGGGCCATGGCCGTGCTGAGGAATGTTATTGAACGGTACCTGGGCACTTCCGATCCAGGCGACGGTAGCAACTGATTCGTGGGCCAAGATGTGGTGGGCGTAAAACCCTTGGAAGATGCCAAAGGAGTTGAGGAGACCTAGAAGAACTGATTAGAATTGTTTGTCTCAACGTCGTTGGCTTAAATTGGACCAAGAAGATACCAAAACCCGTCGCGAAATTCACAAACCCACCAAACACCACAAGCCAGGCACGAACACCTCCATCTGGGGTGGCCATGCCAATTTCAGGTCCATGATGGCAGCCCAGCTCGAGATGGGAGTCTAGGACGAATGCTGGGAGGTCTTCGAAGGTGGATATCCTCTCCTCTTTGGCGATAATGAAGTGGTTGTTGTTGGCATGAGCGTTCTCGGGGGACGTCGAAGAGGTTGGAGTGAGCTGGGGCTCCATGATAATAGTCTGTAATTGGGCGTGCTGATCCAAGCCGCCGTTATTTACACGATTCAATGCTTTGGTTTATTCGTATCAATCCAAAAGAGCACGTGTATATCCAAAGATATTCAAGAAGCGAGCGAGTAGAGGCAGTGGGCCAGTAAAATCGACACCCTGTAGAATAGGTTTGCGTAGAGACAGGCGTGAAGTAGGGAGTCACCTGATTTCAAGGTGGACAATAATCTAGAGAGACCGCACGTCATAAATTTCTGGTCTTCTTCTCAAGCCATCTCGAGGGCACGACAGCCAATCACTCGAGTAAACAGGTTGGATTGCTTGGGCTGCCAGGGCAACACAACAACAGTGCTGCTTTCTTGGAATAAGAATTATTTGTCGTTTATTTTGGCAACGGTAATAGAATAGGGTTATGGTAATCTTTTTTTCGGAATCGACTCCGATATAAAGACATTTTCTCAGTGGTTCCCTGTTCACATTAACATGATGATAACCTATGAATCACGGTTAAAAATACGCTTAGAAAACATATCTAAAATGTTGTTCATGTTGCACGAAATGTGGAACACACCATTTCATTGTCCTCGTACAACTTTTTAGCTCCTGCTTTCGTGTCAGCTCAGGTGCGACATTGTCGACGCATCGACTCACCGTGATATCAGCACCCGCCACATTGCCCATGGTCCACTGTTTCGAGTTTTCAGCCCTGGGCGATGCCGGTCCCTTGCAATAGAGCCGTTGGCCGTCATGAGGAACAAAGAGGGAATTTTTGAAAGTGGCTTTGGAGCTGAGTCACTCTTGGCAAAACGGATCAACACGCCTCGCAGCGCAAGCCTCGAATCCTGTCTTGGCATCGACTCTCAAGTTGGCTCTACACGGCGCGGCAACCACCCGTTTAAAGAGAATTCTACCTCTTATCGCCACCGTATACGAAGCCAGCCAGTAATTTTCGGGTCCCTTGCTTCGGGAGGCTGCATATGAGGCCTCGGCCTCGAATGATGTGCACCCCTCACGAGCCCCGTCAGTCGATCGGGCCCGTTCCGTGGCCCAACGGAAGGTCGGTCTCCGCCACACAGACGCTGCAAAACTACTCGTATACTTTAGGAATTCCTGGGCTTGGCACAGAAATTGACATCTTATGGCGCTATTTCTGCCTCTAGTGGGCGGCAAACACTTGTCCAGATGACGCGATGCTGGCCAAAATAAGCTTAGGAATCAATGTCCTACATGGTCGGCGGATACCTCTTGTAGTAGAAAAGACACACTTAAAGAGTGGAGATCCCTCAAAAGTCAGCTCCGTTCTTTATACATACAGCAGGTTCTCAGCGAGGTCGTTCTTTTCCTCCCACCGCACTCGTTCAGCTCGTTTTGCTGCCCACCATGTCTCTCCTGCATTCTGCCATCCTTATTATAGGGGCCGCACTTGTCTACTTTGTAGATCCCTTCCGGAAAAGAGTACCATCATACAAAGGCGAAGGACGTTTCGCCTTCCTCGGGGATGCTCTCGATTATACCATGACCCCGGTCGAGCTCATCGGCAAGGCCACGGCCCAATGTGGGAACATCTTTAGCCTACAAATATTGACCGTTTACACGGTTTGGCTCAGGGGAAATGCTCTTAATAAAGTATATCTTGAGACGAAGGAAGATGTGTGGTCTTTTACAGGTGGCATGGTAACTCCCCTCCCTCAACCAACCTCAGCATACGACTGACGCGCGGCAGGGTATTTTTCTCAACAAGATCATTGATCCGGGATACTGGAACCATTACAGAACTCTTCTTTCCTCTCTTAGCAGATATGTCAACCGTGCTGCTGCTCAGGATTATACAAGGACCATATCCATGGAGGAGACTCAAAAGGCTGCCTTGGAATGGAGCTCGCATGAGGAGCTCCCTCTCTGGGGGTCAGTCTCGTTTTTGGTCCACAAGATCATTGTGAGAACTCTTATGGGCCAAGACTTCTACGACAACAATGTAAAGGAGCTCGTGGACCTCCTTCACGATATGGAAGCAGACATTGGCAGCATACTCTCTTTTGTTCTACCAGATTGGGTCCCACACCCACCAGCACGACGATTGAAACAGGCAAGGGAAAGGATCAAGGACATTTTCCTAGATCGCCTGAATCACAGAGAATCCAAGAGTGTTGATTCGTCAAGACTTTTACCTGATTACATTGCATTCACGATGGAGGACAAATCTACTGCTGTGCTCAGCGATCTGATGCCGAGCCATCATACTCTGCTCATGTTTGCTGCCCACACCAGCACCGCGGCCAGCATCAGCTGGTCTCTTATTTCGGTAAGCATTATTTTTATTTTTATTTTTTGGAAAAGAAAATCAGCCTATCTGACAACCATGAAGCTGCTACGTCATCCCGATGTTCTGGAGCGCGTGGCCACGGAGCTGCGAACTCGACCTGGCGAAGACTCGGTGCTCCTGCAGGCATGCATTAGGGAAAGCTCCCGTCTCTACTCGGGATTCCAAATGCTTAGATTGGCCAAAAAGGAGACGATCATCCCAACGACCCAGATTTCGGTTCCAAAGGGCGCCATCGTGTCCATCAGCCCTTACTCGACACATCACGACCCAGCCAACTTTCCAGACCCTGAGCGCTGGGACCCCGAGCGCTGGATGACCGCATCAGGTGAACTCGTTCCGGTTGACGGCCGTTCGGAAGCGGGGACACGGTTCCTCCCGTTCGGGGCCGGCAGCCACCGGTGCGTCGGGGAGAAGATGGCCAACATCATGGTCGCCAAGACACTTGGCACGCTGATCAGAAACTTTGACGTGGACTGGGCGAATTCTGAGGTGCCGAAAACCACAGACTTTACAGCTCTAGACTTTGGCAAGATTGGTTCGCCTTGGATGAAGGGTGATGTTAAAATTCGGGTCAAGCCAGTCTGAGAAGGGTTTGGCTCATGGTAATTTCTAAAGCTTGTACCGGGACATGGAACGTTACGGAAAGCATCGCGATGAGGTAATAGATGGTTGGAAAGGATCATTTTTTAGGGGCCATTTTTTTCTGTCCTTCAAGAAGGGTTGAGAGCTGTTTCTTTTTTAGTCTTGTTTTGGAGTCTGCCTTCATTCCTTTTCATGTAATACGCACGCACTACTGCAATACATAGCCCATGACGATGACTCCAGATCGCCCCCCCACCTCTGACTTTATGCTAAAACGGTTGGTGAGCTGTGGCTTGCCGACCCATTGCAAACCCGAACACCGAGTGACTGGATGAAAAGAGAGAAATATTAATAATAAAATAAAATAAAAACACGCAAGGAGCCGTAAATTTTAGGGTTTCAGGGTCAGCTATTCCTCTACCATTCGGGGGACGACGTCAGATTGTGGAGGCTACCCTGCCAGAGCCCACAGTAAGCCGCAGCCATCCGGAGTGCCAAGCTAGGCCGCCAATGCGTGCGCCGCAGTGACAACAAGTCAGGCATGCACACATGGATTACAGCAGGGAGAGCCTGGTGGCCCGTAATAGCGAGCTTGGTAATGCCGGTGTGACGCCTGGGCGCAGCCAAGTGCCGGCAGTGTTGGTTCTCACGCTCTCCCCGGACGGAGGATGCGCTAGCGGCGCAGGCATTGATTGCATTGACTCACTGAAGGATGCAGAGAACAACTGGCGAAGGCCAGGGCCCGGGGAAGGGGGTGAGAGAGTTGTCAAACCCATGGTATTCAGATGTACTGCGAAGAAGAGGTGATAATGTACTGAGCTGTGCTATGATACTCCGATGTCATGCCAACTACCCTGCATGATGCAAAAACCAAGGAAAGTAGAAAAAAGAAGAGAAAAAAGAAAAAGGCAAAAAAACATGAAGGGGCCGTCTGAGCGCAGCTCGCTATACAAAGGAGAGAGAGATAGGGTAGGATGCAATATCAAAATGAACCATGCCAAGCAAAATGCCAAACCAACAAACAAGACCCAATTCACTCCAGCTTTTCCAGCGCGGCCCGAAGGATCGTGCTTAATTCCCCCACATACTGTGGCTCAAATGCACCGTCGTGGTCTCCGCTGAACGGGACAGACAGAAAGCTCCTGAACCGCGACGCATCCCACCGCATGTTCTTGTCCCTCATGATGGTCCAGACGTAGTGAGCGCCCTCGGGATCGTAGGTGCCCCGGTTGGCGTCGAAGGGCTCTGGCCGGCACTTGACCAGAACCACGTCAAAGTTGGATTTTGTGTCCGGCTGGAAGAGGTCGCCGGGCGAGACGCCTGCGATGAGGCCCATGCCCTGGTACACGTGGAGGTTGATGTTGAACAGGAGGTCGTCGAGGTCGGGCTCCTCGCACATTTCCTCCTCGACGCCCCAGATATGGTCAATTTCCATGACACCTTCGCCGTCGTCGTCGGAACAACAAGCAGATGTCTCCTCGCTGCTGCAGGGGAGAGATACTGGTGTCCCCGGCCTCGTGCCTGGGGTGTAAAAGTCGAAGACGCTTGAGGCTCTCGAACTGGGACTTTCGTCAGGCTCCGACGTGTCCCACGTGCTGTAGAGAGAATCGGTGCTCTCTCGCCTGTTCGGGTTGATGGGCGTCTCATCGTCAAAGATTGCATCGGCACTCATGTTGAACTGCTGGCTGATCTTTGTGTATGTGGCTTTGGCATAGGCCTTGTGCTCGTCGGAGCTTCCAAAGCAAGGAAAGGACTCGGGGTTGGCCGAGTCGATCATGATGACCTTGAGGACCTCTTCGCCACGAGACTCCAGAACTTGCGCCATGAACATGGCTATCATGCCACCCATGGACCATCCTCCCAACAGGTATGGGCCGCGAGGCTGGACATGTTGAATTTCTCTGAGGTACAGTTTAGCAAGCTCGGTCAGGCTGGAAGGGTACTCGACACCCTCGTTATCGGGACAGTGGATATGGTTTGTGATGCCGTACACGGGACGGTCGTTATCTCCTAGTGAGTCTAAGCGCAGAAATGGAAGGGCAATTCCTGAGATTGCGTGAACCATGAAAAAGGGCGTGAGGCTAGATTCTTCATTGCCCTGGATGAGAGTGATGACGTCCATGGGTGAAGCGAGTCCGGTGCGTCTTGAACCCACCGGGGAAGTAGAAAATTAATAAAAAAAAGATAACAAGTTATTCTAACGGCATATAATCAATATCTCTTCTCCAAGGCCAAACGCGGGGATGGCTTGTGCTTTGTGCTGGGGCCGGAGCGACTTTACGTATGATGCAAGTATGTGACAAGATTCCGGCGTCTTGGCGGAAGTCTGGTGCAGGTGCTGCAGATCAACTCAAAGAAACAAGAGCAACAGTGGGACGACAAAAAAACAAACAAGCTTAGGGGGAGGGGGCGGAGAGCCGGCGCGATAGTTGAGGGTGTGAGACAAGATTCAGTCGAATGTCGTGTAACGAAGGATACCAGACCCCAAAAACCAGTATGGGACTCTGTAGCTCGGGTGTACCTGAGAGTTTCTTGACAAGGACCAAGAGAAATGGAACGATGATGGGCTCATATTAAATCACAAGACTCGATCTTTTATCATGAACCTGATGATATCTATTCATGGCCAGCTCACTCCGCCATCTCGATGTCTGCCTCCGTAGCCATTGTCTTGGTGAGCGCCGCCAGGTCACGCCAAACTGAGAGGCGATTTTTCGCACCGGGAGACACATTCTATTCTACGGAGAAGCTCCATGTGCCACGGGATGGCAAATATACAGAGGCGGAGACGAAGTTTCGTCGGGCGCAACCTGCTCTCTTGGTGTGTTGTGGTGCGCAGCTCCACAACCACGAGCCCGTACCGCCCCTACCCCTACCAGTCAGGTGGGATGGTTTGCGAATTGCCAAGAAAAGAAACCAAACCCCCCCAAGAAGAAGAAGAAGAAAAACATCGACAAGACAGAATTCGATACTGGATTGCCCCAGAAAACCGCATTTGGATAGCGTGCTCAGTGTGTGACAGAAATAACCGTGGCTGTGCTCGCCGTGGCCGCCTGGTCAGCTCATCCGTGCTCTTGGCCTCCGAGTGGCTGCGGAGGCGGCGGTGGCTTCGGAGCTCTCAGCAACAACACGGAAGAGTAAATCGCGGAGACGGAGGATATAAAAAGATGCGAACGGGTCGCATTAATTCACAGATCCAGGCACACACTGCACCTCATTGTACCTGTGTTGTATCTGGTAGAAATTGGCCACACCTCCACCTCCTCTTGGACGTCATCATCCCACGAACCATTGCAACCACCCAAAGGAACCAACAAGCGCGTGCCAGCTCATACACATAGCCCCCTGATTGTCTGATTCAAAAGAGAAGAAGAAGATTGCGCATTGCTTGGCACATAATTGAAACCCCAAATTCTTACAAGAAACACACGATGCTGTCTAGTTCGTTGGTCTCATTCGCCCTCGCCATCGGGGTCGCCCAGGCAGCGCCGGGGCTTTTGCCACGCTATGCCAACACGACCTCGAGCGCCAAGGCGGGAAGGTACGATATGCCTCTCACCTGGGGCTCTGGCGGTTTCCTGTCCGAGGTCGAGTTCGGGACTCCCAGCGTCAAGCTCCCCGTCTTCGTCGACTGGACCTGGATTAGCCAGTTCGTCGTCTCCCCCAAGTGCTTTGGGGCCTTTGATGCCTCGGCCTGCTTGTTTCCTGGCCAGGATTACTTTGATCCTCGAGGCTCCTCGACCTACAGGAACTTGACCTGGGAGTACCCAGACCGGGTCTGGGACCCAAACCACTTCTTCATGCAAGACCCGCTCCACGCTGAATATGGCGCCGACAAGATCCAGATTGGACCTGTCAGCAGCGAAATCGTCATTCAGGTCTCTGATATGGACTTTAACGTTTCTACCTATGGCTACGCCTTTCCGTTTGGTGGAGTTTTTGGTCTTTCGCCAGTATACAAGGGTGATGCTCGTACGTATTCCCCCCTTTTCCCTGCTTTGAAAACTCCAGCGCTAACGGTATTTTTATAGAGGACTATCAGTCCCCATTCTATCAGCAATGGAACCAGGGACACTGGAAGAGCTCGCTGACCGGGTTCGTGTACTGCTACGAGGATGCCAAGAAGCCCGTGTGCAACGGCAACGACGGGCTGCAGTCCCTGGGCGGCATCCGCACCGATCTCATCAAGGACAGCAAGATCTGGTGGTACAAGCACCAGACGTACCTCGATGTCAACACGCTCGACTTCATCTACGATCCCCCAATCTACAACTACTGGGGCATTGAGCTCGAGAGCCTCAAGATTGGCGGCCAGCTCCAGACGGTCGTGCCCACCTCCAACCAGTCGGGCAAGGCGGCCATCTTTGACCACGCCAGCTACGGCCGCGGCACGCCTCTCACGGCCAACGCCTACGACTACCTGGTCGACCAGACGCACGGCGTGCCCGTCGAGCTCCCGACCCCGGTCAACAACGGGAAGCAGGACTTTTACTCGGTCGATTGCGCTAGCATCTCCAGCTTCCCCGACGTGACCTACACGTTCCGCGGCCACCGCAAGGAGTGGGTCGTCACCCCGGAGCACTACGTCGAGAACGTGAACGGTACCTGCGTGCTCAACGTCCGAACCATGGCCGACGGCGATCGATTGTGAGTGTCCCTCCCCTCCTAATTGGTCAACGTTGGATGCAACATTTTGCTAATTACACTTTATTTACAGTATCGGCAACTTCGGTGAGACGTTTGCCAAGGACAAGTACATCATCTTTGATTTCAAGACACTTCGCGTCGGAATCAGCGATATTGCATGGTAGAGCATCATCATGCGCTGGCCCTCTTCTGCTTCTTCTTCTTCTTCTTCTTCTTCCTTTTTCTTAGTCTCTTTTTTCTTTTCCTTTGTTTGGGGACGCAGTGGGTCGGGGGCTTGGGAAATAATAATAATTACATAGACACCCAAAAAGCTTACTATGTAGCTACACTATCTGACCTAATCCACAAGTCTGTTGAATTGTCTGTTGGTTGGTTCTTCCCGAGCCACGGCAAGATCCCGGCTTCCCGCTTCGGCGAGCTTGTCCAATTAGAGCTCGCGTGTGACACCGCATCTGGCAATGCTTGAACACACCAACTTTCAAATGCCGAAGGAGGGCGTGTGTGGCTGGCTGGCTGGCGCAGGGCCACGGCCAGCTCAGACGGTCGAAAACGAAAAACCCGTAGCATTCCAGCCGCTTCCAAATTGCCAGCGCCGTATTTAATCCTGCCACCTGAAGTAATAACGAACAGTCCAGTCCTGGGAGCAGGCTGCAAGGCACCGGGTGCACATGCGGACCAACGTGCATGCCAAGAGGAGACAAAGCTCATACGTACGAGTCATGGCCGCAGTCTTTCGCCGATCACATAGGATTAGGATTGCATGCCTCGCTCGGGCAATGTGCATGCCGCAGCGCCGCCGCAGAAAACGGCAATCCGGAAGGTGGTTGCAATTCGACGCCCAAACGCCGAAGAGCTGAACCAATGTGCATCTCCAGATGATGCCGGGAATAAAGACATTTCCGCGACGACAGACGCCCCAAAGTCCCGATTCTACCCAACCAGAGAGGTGCAACCCGCCTCTTGTGTGCGTGTGCATCCGTGTGCGTGTGATTGATATGCGTGCCTTACTGCCTCATCATAAGCGCCAAGCAAATGGGGGGGGCTGAGCTACGTAGTCGCTGATCCCTTATGCAGCAATTGCTTTATTAATAACTTGAGCAGCCGGTTAAAAGCGTGGCTTTGAATGCTTTCTCCCAGCATTCCATCTCCGCGAGGAGCCCATCTCCGTCAACGTACGATCAAGGCTATCAATCGTGTAACCACCTCCGTCGCGCACCGGATTCAACGGTGTTGCAACCGCCGTGGTATACCTCGCTCCGTAGTCGCCATAACCTAAATAATTATACTTAAACTCGTAGAGACCTGCCTGCAGCCAGAATAGAATCCAAACACACATTTTCCCTTGCAGTCCTGCGTTGAGTAATCTCACTGTCATATACCCCTTCCAGCCCCCAGCCATAAGTTCTTCATTCCCACCTTTTTATTTTGATAATCAAAAATGGACTCCATGATTGACGCTGAGATCATCATCGTCGGCGCTGGCATTGGTGGCCTTACCCTCGCCGCCATCTGCAAGCAGCTCGACATCTCATGCAAGGTCCTCGAGCGCAGCGAGGTGCTGCAGCCGGTGGGAGCGGGCATCTCGCTTGCTCCCAACGCCTTGAAGCTCCTGGACCAGCTCGGCATCTACGAACAGGTGCTCGAGGCCGGCCAGAAGCTGAACAAGATTCAGATCTGGCGCAACAACAAGCAGTGGAACGCGCTGGACCTCTCCACATTTGAGGGCACTTACAAATACCCCATCATGTCCGTCGAGCGCCACCACTTCCATCACCTGCTCTATGAGGCTGCTGGGGGCGCTGAAACTGTGGTCCTTGGCTGCAAGGTGGTGGATGTCGCCGACACCCCTGACAAGCCCGTTTCTGTCGTTCTCGAGGATGGTAGAAAGTTCCGTGGCAGCGTCGTAGTGGGTGCTGACGGCATCCGATCCGCCGTCCGCCGCTCGCTCGCCCGCCAGGCGGGTATGAAGGATGCGAACACCATCCAGTTCACGGGTCGCGTGCACTTTTCCGGAATCACATCCCCCCTCGAAAACTGCGGCGACAAGGAGCTGGGTGTGGCCAACTGGATGCTGTACGACCAAGCAATCCTCACTACATGGCCCTGCCCTGAGAACCGCCAGTGGTACATTGGCGTAAAGGTGAGCACCGCCCCTCCCGTGTGCGCCTTGAAACTTGGCCCTGGTATATTTTGCTGACTGTGATTTGTTTCTAGAAAGCTGAGGGCGATGTCGACAAGAACAGGTCCGTGTGGGGCTCCACAACCCCCAATGACATCAAAAAGGTCTACGGGAGGGCCTTTCACCCCTTTGCCAAGAGTGGCCAATTCGGCGACAGTAAGTGCCGTTTGCTGACTGCGACGAGGCGTCGGGTGCACGGCTAACCGGGTGGCGCACAGTTGTTGACAAGTCGGAGCGTGTCATTGCCAGCAACGTCTGGCAAGAAGTCGAGTTCCCTTCCATGGTCCAGGGCCGAGTTGCCCTCTTGGGAGATGGTAAGCGAGTTTGTCTCATTGGGGGGATTATCACTGGAACATGCTGACGGGATCAATTCAACAGCTGCACACAGCATGACGAGCTTTTTCGGACAGTAAGTAGACACAGCCTCTCCGTTCCTTATAGGAAACAGTGATTAACATTTCCTTCTTCGCTTCTCAGGGGCGGATGCCAGGCCATCGAGGACGCAGCCGTTCTCGGAAACCTATTGGCCGGGAACCCGCAGGACCTCAGGAACCCGGAGCGCATCCTGAGCGCCTATGCTGCGACCCGCGAAGGGCGTGTGCAGCGCCTGTCGCGATTCAGCGACAACTTCGCCCTGCTGCACACTGCTCGCGTGCCGTACGGACTCGGCCCTATCCTGCGCTGGTTCCTCTACACGCTGGTGCCCACGTGGTTCTGGATCAGCTACCTGGGTTGGCTCTACGGCTACCAGCCGTGCATCGAGAAGGGTGCCGTCATGAAGCTCAAGGGGGTCAAGAAGTCGGAGCAGTGATTGCAATAGCCTTTTAGTCGTGTTCTTTTTTTGTGTTGCTAGTCCATGCCCATGCGGACTCGCACGCTAGGCCTTTTTTTTCCCCATCTTTCCTTAGATGTTTAGAGTTTAGAGCGACGTTCCTTCCCTAATTGATCGATTTAGTACAAGATTCAAGTCAGAACTAGTATAATACGTGATGGCCCGAAATAGTTATATGGCGGCTTGTAAATCTTGGAGCATCTTGTAGCACTGCAAGTAGTTAGTGAGAAGTAAAAGAGCTATTTGTTGATACCTCCGGTGGCATTGACCATTATTCGTAATCAACCACAATGGTCCTACGTCCTTGAACGCGATGATACGTTACCAGTGTGTGAACTCTAGTATAATATTTTTTATTTTTGCTTCCATCATTTGGGGTTCCCTCCGCTCCACCGCCAAGAGGCTCAAGTGCACGGGCATGTGCAGTGTCTTTTTCGGTGTTCTATTATTGTCAAAATTTTAGTTGAGACCGTCAGAATCCGGAGTGTCGATTCCTTGTATAGCGGCCATCGCTGGCAAAGAACTAAACGATGGCTGTAAAAATCACTCATGGTATGACACAGACAGCAGGGTGCCTGAAGGATCGTCAATAATAGTATCGGCCAAGTTTTTCCCGGGGATTTGTTTCGCATGGAATGGGTCGCGGGCACTACCACCTAATCCCATCCTCCGTCAATTCGATCTCCGTACGGGCCACGATCGACAAGCGCAAAATGTCCCTGCGCCGTCCTCGAAATATCTCCATCTCCGATAATGCGACACAGCCTCGCGGCATCCAGATTGCTACCCTCCTTTACCCTGTCCTTAGCGGCCATCCCCTGTCGTCCCCCCCTTAGCAGACGCGCGCCTGCAGGCTGCCGGGCACCCAGAGTGACTTCCAAAGTCCCTCCCCATCTTTTGACGGAGTACCAGGTACTGCGCTCCCAACACCGCCACCGGCCAGGCCTCAGCCCTAGGTAAGGTCTGCAGGACGAGACAGGACAGGCACCTTTCTGGCACACGAAGGAGCAGGCTTTGTCGCCTTGAGAGGGGCGTTTTTTTACTTCCATGATTACAGTCCAGTCAGATGGCCAGCCCGAAACCTTGGGCCCAGCGCACGCCGGCCGTACAGTGTGGGCGCGAGGCCATCCCCACGAATACATTACTACAGCCCTCCGCTGCAAAGTCATGCAGTTTCCAGCCAGACAACAGAGGTGTTCCTTGCCTGGTGGTGTTTCATTCCGTTCCATTTCCTTTTTCTTTTCCTTTCCCTTTATATTACTATACCAGCTCTCCATTTCCTAGCTCCACTCGCACTCGCCGTTCCTCTCTCTTGCTCACCTCACTTCACCTTGGCCTGCACCACATACACACCTAGGACGACCGACTGGACTCTCTCCATACCGCATGCTGCCACCCGCCCCGCTTGCCACTTCATCTTGATCGACATCATGGCCTCGAAACACCCCCTTAGGAGGTCCTGTGCCTTTTGCCGTGCAAGGAAGATCAAGTGCTCCAACGAGACCATCTGCGAGGCATGCCGCAGGCAGGGCGCCGACTGCATCTACGACTTCGAACCCACACGCCCCAAAACCCGGAACCTTAGCCAGGACAGCACCAAATCTACACTATCCGTCTACCGCAATGGAGACGCACCCATGTCTCTCACCCGCCAGCGGTCCACCTCAATTGGCTCTCCCAACTCCACTCCCCCAAGCACTGTCATGGAGGAGGCCAGCGCACCGGGCGAGATTAGTGAGACCGTCGCCACGGCCCTCGAGCAGAGGTTTTACGAGAACTTTACCCAGGAGGCGGATGGTCCTAAGAGCAGCCCTTGGCAGGAGCGCATTGCCTCGTATCACCGGACTCTCCAAAATAGTCTGCGTGACCGACCCGAAAGCGTGGCCACCAAGTTTAGCCCTAAGAATGTCAGGTACACTGGAATCCTCTCCTTGTTGACCCACGATATTGTCGGCCTCGTCACAGATCAGTTTGGGTCTCTAGGATGCCATCATGTTGAGGACGGTGGTGCTCGCTTCTTCCTGTCCGGCCTGGCCAGTGACGAAACCCAAACCATGTTCGACAACCCTCCCCTAGGCAGCAACCCACTGTCCGAGTATGGCCAACGACAACAAACACAGCTCATCGATGTCTGGTACTCAGTGCACCCTCTATCCTTCCTTGTTTCCAAGACGCTGTTGCTACGAGAACTTCGCGACGGCACCCACGACGAGATCTTGCTGGCAACGATGCTGGCTGACGCCAACTTTAGCATCGGGGATGAGGTCTCCATTGCTCGTGGTCATGTGCTTCTTCGATGGGCAATTGCCCAACTTCACCACCGACCTCTACGACCTACACAAAATTCCCCCAACGGTGGCACCTCGGGCATCTCCACGAGAATATTCAGCGGCATCTCCACAGCTCAGGCCCTCATGTTGCTGGCTTGGAATGCGCTCTGCTCGTTTCAGCTGCGACGGGCAATCTGCTACATCGGGCTCGCTGGCAGGATGGCTTCAGAGATTAAGGATCAAATCTCAAACACTTCAGCTCCGATGTCATCCAGCCGCATCAATGGCATTGATGTGTTTGACGTGGAAAAGGAAGTCGTGGCTTACCTCTACTGGACGACCTACTCCCTTAGCCTCTGGGCGTTTATTCAGATGGGCAATGGCCATTTCTCAGCCCTGCTGCCCACATCCCTCACCTCGATATTCCTGCCGGTGACGGAGGCGTCGTCCGTCATGATCCAGCTGGATCTTGTCTCAGAAAACTTTAGCACACTGCAGAAGCAAAAGAGCGTCATCAGAGAGATGTGGCCCTTGGCGCACATTGCCAGTGTGGTCGCTTACATCTTCGCCTTGTACCCCCACGACTCAGACCCAGCAGAGTCGCCTGCAACCAATTTCTGGCAGGAGGCTCCATTGCTTGCCCTGCAGCGCATCCAGCAGGGGAAACCCTCCAAGGATATTTCCAGCGTCTGCCGGGAGATCAACAGAGTGCTGATGGAGAGCATCCACATCCTCAACCGCCAAGTCACCGAGGCCTCGTCGCGGAACCTTGTTCTCATCGTCTACCATGCAATGGCCATCCAATTCTTATTCCCGGAGGCGCAGCCAATGCAGCCCGAGGAAATCATCACAGCCGAAGTCGCAGACCGGTTCTGCTCCTCGTCCGAAGACATTCTGCAACTATTTGCGGCCACGTCCGAGCAGCCCGCCGATCTTTTTGGTCTCACCCCATCGCTCCGCGGATCATTCCCCGACGTCTTCTGCATGGCTCTGGACACGTGCGCCCGGGGTCTCAAATCCATCCACCACAGATTTCATCCAGTCGACCCATCTATGCTGCAGCACTACGAAAGTAGACTGCAGGTGCTGACGAGGCGGCTCTACGACATCAGCCAGAGTGATTTCCTGAACCAGGGCAACTGCATTCGCCACGTCCGGAAGAGCTTGAAGGCCTGCGTGCGGATGATGGGCGCCCCATCAGGCCCTGGCTCCACCGGGTCCTTGTCTCCCGGCGGCAATCAGATGGGATCCATGTCCGACTCACCCCATCAGAGCCCCCACCGCATGTCCGCTTCGGGCCCGGAGCACCTGTCTGCCATCCCGAGAATCGCTATCGATTCGTCATCGCCATATGGGTGCTCCAACGATTCATCAACCATGAATTCGATACCATCCTCATCGTCCCGGTCATCCTCAGGAACATCCACGACCAATTCGTTTACTGCCTTTGACGAGCTGGGCAAGCCTGATTGGCAGCCCGCCGATATCATGTTCAACGATGTTCTGGATCCCAGCCCTCTTGGAGCGCCCGCTGGCGAGCACATCAGCATAGCCGAGTTAGTGGATTTGCAAAATGCTTGGTGCCCAGAGATGTCCACCATGATGGACTTTGACATGACGGGGACCATCCCTGTTCAATGCGGGCAGTGGGACTGGCACGATCAAGGTCTTGACGCAGCTACAGCAGCTGGGTCGGACATGGATTCGTCGGTCTACTACTCTCACTATTTCGATCGAAGCAGCAAGCGGGCCGCATGAGCATCACGGTTCAATCTTGGCTGCAGCGGTGGATTACGAGATACCATTTCGAGCGACGGTGTTTGGCTTATTGGCGTTTGGTTGTTTTTTTTTCTTCCTCCAAGACATGTTTTTGTTTTTCTCCCACCTTTTCTTTTCTTCAGATGCAACAGGCAACAGCAAGCCCCAAAAATGACGAGATGGGGGGTCATGTACACCGTGTGCATTGTGCACTGTTGGGCAGTCACGGCAATGGCAAGTTGACTGGCTATAAATTTTCGGAATGGTTCATGGATGGCGATGTGGCCGTTGACACGCCCACACCCAACACTCTCTTTTTTTTATGTGTTCTTTCGCGACAAGTACTTGTGCGATACTTTCTGTCAACGGCGTTGTTTGGGTTCATGGGGGTCAAATGGATTCAAACAGGAAGCAGAGCTCCAATCCGTTTTAGGGCGTGCAGTGCGATTGGGTTTGGGCTTGGTGGTGAAGCTGGGCTGAGCAACGTCACTCTTCAAGGCTAGAATTAGATAACCAATCACAACCCGCCAGTACCATCATCCCGCGTGTCCCTTGGCCCCCAGCTGAAACCCCATGAGCTCCAAGTGCCACCAGTGACTCTCGAACGCACATGGAAAGGGGTGTAGTTGAGCTGGAGAGAGCGGGCTTGCTGCTGCCAGTGAGGCCCAGGGCTAACAACCAAGAGCACAGAGCGTAGAGCGCAGAGCGCACAGTAAAAACAAAGCCTGCCTGCAAATGACAGGCCACCGGAGCAAAGTCATCGCCGATTACCAATATCTTTGCCCTGCTCATGATTGACGATGGCAGCATAGTAGCTAGAAAAAGCAAACCCGCTCCCCGCCCATGCGTCGTGGCCCAGGGACCAGATCCTGCGCCCTCAACGGCGCGGTCAGGCCCACTAACCACATGAAAGGGCTGCAATAAATGACGGTATGGCGGCCTTCCAAAAATGTCTCAATAGCGCACGCACCCGCTGCTGTCTGCACGCACACCGCAGACGCTCACTCACACACCACACTGGCAAGGAGACCAGATGACAGAATGCATGGCACGAGACACATACTTCCTTCCTGACTTGTACGATAGTAGTCTCGATAAAAACTAAAACATTGGAACAAATAAACAAAGTTATCATTAACAAAGAATCCCATTCTATTTTTTTTATAAGTTAACTTTTTTTTCTCGTTCACAGCCATCATGGCCATATCATGTCATGCTTTTTTTTCTGCCACCCGCTCGACTCGCCGATGGAGCATATCAGTATTCCTTCTTAGCGTCGGCATGTCCCGTTCACGAGTGAGGCGAAGCTCATACACGGTCGGATATTTTTGTTCAGCTCACGCCTCCTCTCTCTCACCTTACTCTCAGAGGGAGGGAGGGGCGGACGCCCCATTCCGACCCCTCACTTTTTGTTTAAAAAAAACGGTTAGGGGGATCCCCAAAAAAGGAGCTGGAAGGATGCAGGCCCAAGATGGCGAGTTGTGATACGACAAAGACAAGACGAATAATAAGCAAAGGAGATCAATCGGCCCAATAACGACGCAGTGATCCAGGCGGCCGGTGCTCCAGGTTACGCAAAATACGCAGCATTGGTGGTGGCTATTGGACAGGAAGCAAAAACAAGCAAGCCACTTGCTCGCTTCAAGGGCTTGTCATGACCAAAGGTCTCACGAACCTGATATGTAAGATCATGACCTCGGGCACTGTCGCGGCGGTGACACCCACGATGCACCGAAAATGCACGAGCGGTCTTTGTTGCCTGTTGTTTCCAGGTCCAGCTGAGCAGGCATTGGAATGCACCCTCTTCCTCCAGGACTTTCCTTTCCTCCACAACGCGAATCCCTCGCAGTAAATGTACAGCGGGACGCTCTGCTGCCGACGGGCTGATGACTGCCAGGCGACTTGGCCACCCTCTCCCTCTCATTCCCTCTCTCTCTCTCACCTGCCGGAGATGATGGCCCGCTTACCGCATGGCCCGCGGATGCAACCCGAGTAGGGACAAGATGCCTAATGGAGGTCTGGTGCCGCTCCCGGCCCCGGTCATAAGAGGCGTCGTTGCAGTGCCGATCTGCAAAAGCCGATGCGGGTGCATGGGGGTGAAGATGCCGGGTCTGACAGTTTAGGCCGTCCCTTGCTGGATGGGGCATGGTGGGAGTTTGGCTAACCATCAAAAACACTCTGCAAATAGCATCTCTGGGCCTCTCTAGTGCGCTAGAAACTCACTTTTCTGGCCTTAAGTTGACTAATAAGCTGATCTGACGCTGAAAGGCCCCTCCCTGCCTCACGTGAATGGGTTTCTGAGACGGGAGACGGCAGTGAAAAATGGCAGGATATTTTTTAGCACCGTTTGAGAGTTTAAAAAAAAAATAACTTAAGACACCATCGACCGAGACGCCGCCACGACAGACACCGCCCGCGGGTGCGTTGTCGGTATTCCTAGCCCGTAGTGCCAAGCCACAGGCCCGGCTTTTGAGCTCTCAACCTGCCAACCCCGCCCTCTAGCGGGACGGTTTCGCCAATGTAGAGGCGCTAGGGAAGGATCGTGATTTGTGGGAACGCCCAGGTGCGGCTGACTACCCTTGAGGGGAGTGATGCTAAATGGATGGATGCCCTCACATACACGCCCCTCTCTGCCTCTCTCTGGCCCCTGGGAAGCGCCGTGGAAACTCGCCGTCGACGGCGAATGCACAGCCGCGCACAGAGCACGACTGACGCCATTTGCAGAGCCAAGAGCTTATTTTCTCACTTTGCGAGAATGTGCAGGCGTCGCAATCTCGTATTGGACTCGAATATCCGTTATCAGTAATTCTTTGCTTAGCGGGCGCATAGTCCTAGACTAGAGAGATCCTTGGCATGGGGTGTAGCGTATACGGTAGTGTAGTGTAGGGCAGGGGCGCGCTGCTTATTTTTTTTTTTCGCCTGGGGTTCACGATAGCATCATTCCGTTCTGACACGTCTCCGACGGGTCTGATTGTTGATCTCTACCTGGATCTGTGTCTTAGTTTTTTCGGTTATCGTAGAATCCCATAGGGCCGGTGATTTTACCGTGATTAATTATTTGATTAGTTGGCCATCCACTGTGCCGGGAAATCCAAAACATGATGCGCTCACAGGATAGAAACATGAACCAGACCTGCTTCTCGGGTCGTTTACCCTACAGCCAAGGGAAATAGACGTTAAAACAACAGGAACACGTGCTTCCCAAACCTTGCGTCAAGCCATGACTTCGCTGTTTGGTACGCTTCCCGCCTATAAGCCTCAGGCGGCAGAATTCTTTCTCCGCTCTCCTGTCATCAACACGCACGGGCACAGGCACGACGGCATGAACGATAACGATATGGCAGCTACGCCTTCCTCTCAGGTTCGGAAACTGTGCCCCCAAGGGAGCTGCCGCAACTCGAACCAACGCGAACAACTCACGTTCCTTCCGCCTGGCGACGGCCTCTAGTGCATGTCCAAATCCGGTAGCATATCAGGAAAATCTCAGAGAGCCTTGGCAAGTAAGGTGTAAGCCCGTTCATGCCCCTGTAGAACAATCTGGACCCAGCATTGCGGACATTATATTTTTGGAACACGGATGGAAAGCGTCGGAGAGGAATAGTGGCAGGGGAGCCGCCAAGAGTTCATAGCTTCCCTCCCCACATCCCATTCCGAACCTTTCAAGCCGCCAACACCTCCTAAAAAAATGTGGCATAATTAAGTGACAATTGTCAGTTCAAGCGAAGGAATGGGGATTCTGCAAAGGCTGAACGCAATGCCCAGCTCCGCTCCGGTCAGGAAACGGACGCTCCACAATTATACACAGCATTATATGCATGGAGCAGGCAAGTCTCCACGTCCCTGACCCTGCCCAGCCACACGCACAACGAAGAGGAATTCAGGAATTTTTCGCAACGCTCAGCTCAGCCTTGCTCACTTGCATCTTGAGTGCTGTTTTGACCGGGCGCCTCATTGGCCAGAGAGTCGCCGTCCATTGGCCACGCCTTGCTTGGTGCCCATGTTTATTGCAAGGCAAAACGGTGGAACCTCCACGAGGGAAGAGGGACGTTTCAAGTTTCAAACCAAGGGTGGTGGTTGTTGTTGATTGTCCTATTTTCCTCCCAGCCACCGTAGAGATAACCGGCCGATGGCTGAGTCTGCAAGCGTGTTTATTTACGGTGAAATTTGGAAGCAATCCCAGGAATGCGCGGGACACACCAAAACACCGTCTCGCGAACAGCGGCTGGGCGCGAAACAGGAGAGTCAGTTGGCTTCATTGGGAAACTCGCAGTGTATCCAGGCAGTGAGATTCGTATTGAGCAAAGGCGACGGTTTGTGGCCCATGATCGGCGGGTGTGTGCTGACACAGCGAAGATCCCATGGCGGTGGAATTACGGCTGGACGGAGGGGGACATTTGTCGAGGTGAACGATGGCCCAATCAGCGATGCGTGTGCGAGATATCTCGATAGCACGCTTACACAACCAGCCAGCCAGCCCCACCGCGAGGTATCGGTACATTGGAGATACGTACCTTTGAAACCCAGAAGTACCGTTCGCGGGCCCGCATTCATAGCCGCCAACGCACACACACTCACACGCTCACACACACACATCCGCGCCTGTGTCTGCCTCTAAGCGGGATTGGGGGCTGGTGGCGGAGTCGGCTGTTGCGGCCCTGGCGCGCACTCTAAGAGATACACTTCACACGCGAGATCCAACACTCCATTCCCAGCCTCAGGCACCATGCTTTTTTCATCCGGGCCCTTGCGTCCCGGCTCACGGCCGAGTCGGTCTATCTTGGGGTAAGAGCGTTGGTGTCGTTGCCGTTTAGCCGTCATGGCCGCTCCGGCACCGTTCGGTAGCGGCTGCAGTGCCTTTCCGTTGCCTACCGGAGCTGTCATTTCACTTGGCAGCTGGTGCATGCCGATGATGACTTCGCCTACTAACGATGGGAACACGATGACCAAAGTTTCGCTATGGGCTCGCTTGCAATTCTTTACATATATGACCCGTAGTCGCCAGTAGAGCAAGACTTTTTTTTCACCACCACCACTCACAACTTTCTCTTTCTGTCTCTCAGTTCTCTCTCATCTCAGCAGTTCTCTCATCTTTTTTCATTGTCTGTCTCAGTTTCTCTCTCATCAGCTTTCTCAGTTTGTCTCCTGAGAAGCTTGTTTAGAATTTCCTAAAAATACCCAAATATCTCATCTCAGCTTCTTTTTTTCTTTTTGCAATTCGTTCGAATTTCACATCTCGATTCGAACCACATTTGATACAACTCCAGCACACCCACTAAGAAGCTAAACTTTTCAGAACAACAAAGTTCTGAATCTCAGCTCCGCTTCAGGAAACACAACGGCATCTCTCAGTTTTCAGCACTTACATCCAGCAACCATTATCAAAATGGCTTCCCGAGTTAACGCCCAAGACCCTAGCGTCATTGTTGGCATGGCATGCCGAGTCCCTGGAGCTTCTACTCCTAGTAAGCTCTGGGACAACATTGCTGAACAGCGAGATGTCCAGCGAAAGATGCCCGAGGATAGGCTCAATGTTGATGGCTTCTTCCACCCTGAGCCTTCCCACAAGGGAACCGTAAGTTGCACTGCCTTGATTCCCAACGCACGAACTAACACCTGCGTGTAGACCAACGCTCGTTACGGATACTTCCTCGATCAGGACATTGGCAACTTCGATGCCAGCTTCTTTGGAATCTCCGGCAAGGAGGCTGAGGCCATGGACCCTCAGCAGCGACTTCTCCTCGAGGTTGTTTACGAGGCACTGGAAAATGCTGGTATCACCCTCCAGGAGATTAGCGGCTCCAGTGCCTCAGTCTTCTGCGGCAGCTTTACCAACGACTACAACGCCATGTTGACCAAGGACTTGGAATACTACCCCAAGTACACTGTCACTGGTACAGGTGATGCTATCCTTAGCAACCGAATTTCCTACTTTTACAACCTTCACGGCACTAGCGTCACCATTGACACTGCTTGCTCATCGTCGCTGGTGTGCTTTCATCTCGGAAACCAGACCCTCCAGAACAAGGAGTCTGAGATCTCCATCATCGTTGGTTCCGCTCTGCACTACGACAGCAACGTCTATGTCACCATGACCGATCTTGGAATGCTTTCTACCAACGGTCGCTGCGCCGCGTTTGACGAGTCCGGCAGTGGCTATGTTCGTGGTGAGGGCATTGCCTGCGCTATCCTGAAGCGCAAGAGCGATGCCATTGCCCACGGTGACAACATCCGAGCCATTGTTCGCGCCACTGGCTCCAACCACGACGGTCGCAAGAACGGCATCACCCTCCCCAACTCGGTTGCCCAGGAGGATCTGATCCGAACCACCTATAAGAATGCCGGTCTTGACCCCCGACACACTCAGTACTTCGAGGCCCACGGCACCGGTACTGCTGCCGGTGACCCCATCGAGACCCGAGCCATCGGCGCCGTCTTCGCCGAAGGTCGCAACGAGCCTCTCTACGTCGGATCAGTCAAGACAAACATCGGCCACTTGGAAGGTGCTAGTGGCTTGGCTGGTATCATCAAGACCACCATGGCTCTTGAGAAGGCCACCATCCCTCCCAACATGCACTTCAAAAACCCCAACCCTAAGATTGACTTTGAGAACTGGAAGATTGCCGTTCCCACTGAGCTTGTCGAGTGGAAGGTCCCTGAGGGTATCTCCCGACGTGCCAGTATCAACTCCTTTGGATACGGAGGTACCAACGCTCACGTCATTCTTGAGGAGTGCCCTCCAATTGCCAAGGAAGTCAAGATCATCGAGCCTATTGCAAACGGTGTTCACTCGCGACCCTACCTTGTTCCTCTGACTTCCCACTCCGCCAAGGCCGGTGAGCTTGCTGAGGAGACTCTTGCGACCTACCTCAAGAGTCGTGACACCAGCATTGAAGATCTGGCCTACAGCCTCTCCACTCGACGCACCATGCACCAGCAACGCTCCTTTGTTGTGGCCAATGACTCCGCCTCCTTGCTTGAGCAGCTGTCAACCGCTCGTCCTGCTGCGCCCTGGACTCCTACCCAGCAGTCTACTCCCCGCCTTGGTTTCATCTTCACTGGCCAGGGTGCCCAGTGGCACGCCATGGGCCGACAGTTGATTGAGGAGTGCCCTCACTTCCGACAGAGCCTCCAGCGCTGTGATGCCATTCTCAAGAGTCTTCCTGATGCCCCTGAGTGGTCCATCCTCAAGGAGCTCCAGAAGACCAAGGAGACCAGTTTGCTTGGCGAGACCTTGTACTCTCAGACCATATGCACTGCCCTTCAGCTGGCTCTCATTGACTTGATTGAGTCCTGGGGCATCAAGCCTAGCGCCGTTGTTGGTCACTCTTCTGGTGAGATGGGTGCTTCCTATGCTGCTGGTATCCTGTCCTTTGAGAATGCTCTCACTGCCGCGTACTACCGTGGAAGATATATGTCCGCCAACAACGAGGAGGGTGTCCCAGGTGGCATGATGGCTGTCGGTCTCCCAGAGAGCGAGTGTCTCGAGGAGTTGAAGCCATATGCCGGCCGCCTGAACATTGCTGCGGTCAACAGTCCCTCCACCATGACTGTCTCTGGTGACGAGGATGCTATCCTTGAGCTCAAGGAGAAGCTCACAGAGAGGAAGGTGTTTGTTCGCCAGCTCATCGTCAAGCAGGCCTTCCACTCACACCACATGTTCCCACTGGCCCCTGCCTACGAGAATGCCTTGAAGAGCAAAAAGGGTTTCAAGACCCAGCCTCCCAAGTGCAGAATGTTCTCCAGTGTCACTGCCCGCCTTGCTGACCATGAGATCATGGGCCCATCTTACTGGGCAGCCAACATGGTTCAGTCTGTTCGCTTCTCTGATGCCCTCACCGGTATCCTCCTGGATGAACATGATGATCAGAATGTTGACATTCTGGTTGAGATTGGCCCTCACCCTGCTCTGAAGGGACCTTCTCGACAGACCACAAAGGCTCTGAAGCTTGACTTGCCTTACATTGGTTCTCTGACTCGGGGTGTCCCCGACTTTGAGGGTCTTTTGAACATGGCCGGTACCCTATTCAGCCTTGGCTACCCTGTCGACCTTATCAAGGCCAACCAGAACCTGAGCGCCGATATTCATGGTGCCCTGGTTGCTACCGTTACTGGATCCAAGCTTGGTAATCTTCCTACCTACACTTGGGACCACCGACGCTACTGGTCTGAGACTCGATACATCAAGGACCACCGTCAGCGACCTTTCCGCCACTCCGTGCTTGGTCACCGAGTCCCCGGATCCGTTGCCAGGCACCCAGTATTCCGCAACTATCTCCGCATGAGCGAGCTTCCTTGGCTGAGCGAGCACGTGGTTGAGAACAAGATTGTCTTCCCTGGTGCTGGATACATCACCATGGCTATTGAGGCCGCTTTCAGGACCGATCAGCTGGATGAAATCAAGGCCATCAACATCAAGGACATTGTGGTTAAGAACGCTCTGCTCATCCCCAATACCGACGAGGGTGTTGAGGTTCTCCTGGAGCTCAAGCCTGTGACCCTATCTGCCAAGAGCCACTCCGAGACCTGGTATGAGTTCAACGTCTTCTCTTATGACGAGAACAGCAACTGCACCAGCCACTGCCACGGTACCATTAGCCTGGAGCGAGGCAGCGCCGGTCCTCTCGAGTACACTGCTACTTCGAGCACTCAGTCTGACCTCGCTGATCTCCGCACCAAGACCAACCGATCCATGCCCGCTGGTACCTTCTACAAGAACATGGCAGATCTCGGCCTGGGGTATGGCGAGAAGTTCCGTCTCCTCAAGGGAAATATCGAGAGTGGTCTCGGGTTTGCAGTCTCCGACCTGATCTATGACCCTTCTGTCCTTCCTTCCGCCCCTGGAGATGAGACTATCATGCACCCTACTCTTCTTGACTCCTTCTTCCACGTCATCTTCCATGCCGTCGAGCAGCGACTTGGTCGTCCCTTGGATGAGCCCTATGTCCCCACTTTCATGAAGACCTTGAGAATCTCTGGTCGTTTCGTTGACTGGCGGGAATCACAGGAGTCCCACGACTACTTGGTTGCTTCATTCACCAAGCTTCCTTCTCCCCGTGTCGCCATCAACGATCTTCTCATGCGAAACCGGGACGGGGAGCTCATGATGGAGATTAACGGCCTCGAGGTCACCGCTCTGGGACGGGAGGCCCCTGAGGGACAGGGTCCCCGCACTCTCTTCTACAGACAGCGATGGCAGCCTTGCTTCGAGATGCTTTCCAATGTCGATGGCAAGAGCATCTCCGAGATGGTTGATATCTTCGCTCACCAGTACCCCAACACCAAGATTCTCCACTTGTCTGCCGACCTCCAGCGAACTGCCCAGGTCCTGCAGACTCTTGGTGCTACCAAGAGCGAGCGCCGCCGCTTCCGTCAGCTCAATGTTTGGTCTGCCAACGGCAGCATTTCCAAGGAAGACTCTGACAAGCTGGTAAACAGCTCGAATGGTCTCATCACCTCCGAGGAGCCAGAGGCTAGTGCATATGACCTGGTCATTGTCAGCGAAGCTGGAAGCGATGCCGCCGCTTTCGTCAACGATACTGGCTGCATCCTGTTTGATGGACACAAGGATCTAGTTCCTGCTGATCTCGATGCAATCTTCTCTTCTCAGGCTTTCAGCGCTTTCCGCAAGACCGCTGGCCTTTCGGCTTCTGTTGAGGAGTTGACTGTTGTCATGCCCACCTTTGAGGCCTCGCCTCGAACACAGGCCATCCTTGATGCCCTGAAGGTAGTTGCTGGTGATAAGATCAACATGACTACTTTCTCCGAGCTCTCGTACGCTGGTGCATCTGTGCTTGCCGAGAACGTTGTCGTTCTTGCCGGACTTGACGAGTCCATCTCCAACGAGTCCATCTTCAAAGGAGCCCAGAGCCTGCTCACTGCTCTGCAGAAGAACATCATTTGGTTGACCGAGGGTGCCACTCTTGAGGCTGCTCGCCCCGACTCTGCCATGTTCATCGGTCTTGTCCGTGCTGCTCGCTCTGAGAACGACACGATCCGCGCCGTCACGTTTGATTTCAGCTGCGACTCGCCCGCCGAGCTCATCATCAACAACGTCATGCGCATGCTCACCCAGCCGATTGACGAGGACGAACTCACTGAGCGCGATGGTGTTGTCTACATCCCTCGTGTTGAGGCCGACGATGACCGCAACTGCAAGCTCCGCAACGGCCCCAACCAGGAGCCTCACCTCGAGCCCTTCGGCGAGCTTGGTACCCGATCTCCTCTTGCCCTCAAGATTGGAAAGGTAGGTCTGCTGGAGACTCTGTACTTCGGCGAGGATGAGGAGATTATGGATACCGAGATCAAGGAGAACGAGGTCGAGGTCGAGAACAAGGCTTCCTCTATCAACTTCCGTACGTCGCTTTCCCACCCCACTGTATGTGATTCGACTTCTAACTAGTATATAGGAGATGTCGCTGCCAGCATGGGTATCATTGAGGACTTCAAGCTCGGAGACGAGTGTGCCGGTCTTGTCACCAAGGTAGGATCTGGAGTTACCAACTTCAAGGTTGGTGATCGCATCGTCGCTCTCCGCCCTGGACAGGGTGCTCATCGCACACTGGTTCGAAACCCTGCCTCTTGGTGCTACAAGCTCCCTGACAGCATGTCATTCTCTGATGCTGCTGCCATGCCCCTTATCCTGGGTACCGCTTGGTATGCTCTCTCTGACATTGCTCGCCTCCGAGAGGGCGAGAGCGTTCTGATTCACGCTGCCGCTGGTGGTGTTGGTCAGATGGCCGTTCAGATTGCCCAGCGAGCGGGCGCCAAGGTCTTTGCTACCGTCGGCTCGCCCGCCAAGCGAGAGCTCCTGAAGGAGCAGTATGGCCTCACTGAGGACCAGATGTTCTCCTCTCGCGACGCCACTTTCGCCAAGGGCGTCATGGCTGCCACCAACGGCAGGGGAGTTGATGTCGTCCTCAACAGCTTGGCTGGTCCTCTCCTTCACGCCTCTTGGGGCTGTGTTGCTCCCTTCGGTCGCTTCCTTGAGATCGGAAAGCGTGACATTCACGAGAACAGCAAGATTGGAATGGATCCCTTCCGCCGCAACGTCTTGTTCGCCTCCATTGACCTCGTGGTAAGTAACCTCTTCGCTGCTATGGATAACAGGCGCTCACACCAGACAGACCATGTTCGAGAAGAACGAGGCCCTTGGAGAACGCCTCTTTAAGGAATGCTTCTCTCTCATTTCGAATGGAGAGATCCGAGTTCCTGCCACCGTCAAGGAAGTCTCCTACGCTGATGTTGTCAAGGGGTTCCGACTTCTGCAGATGGGCAAGCACACTGGCAAGGTATGCAGTACTTTTCACCTCTGGCAAATACTTTTCTAACACAGAAGGCAGATCGTTCTCGTCCCCCGCGCTGAGGACATGGTTCCGGTGATGCGAAGCGGCTACCGCAATACCAAGCTCTTCAGCCCTGAGAAGACTTATCTCCTTGTTGGTGGTCTTGGTGGCCTGGGTCGCACACTATCTCAGTGGATGGTCCGCAAGGGCGCCAAGAAGCTCGCATTCCTTTCTCGATCCGGTGCTGACAAGCCTGAGGCCAAGGCCACCGTAGAATGGCTCCAGAGCCGCGGTGTTGAGACCCAGGTGTACCGAGGCGATGTATCCAAGTACTCTGATGTCAAGGACTGCATCGACCAGATCGGATCCTCCCTTGCCGGTCTGTTCCAGGCCGCCATGGTTCTCCAAGATGTGCCCCTTGAGACCATGAACTACACCCAGTGGCAGAGGTGCTGCCAGCCGAAGGTCCAGGGCGCCAAGAACCTTCACGAGGCAACCCTCGGCATTGACCTTGATTTCTTCGTCTGCTTCTCATCTGTGGCTGCTGTTGTCGGTTCCAAGGCCCAGGCCAACTACTCTGCTGCCAACTGCTTCCTCGATGCCCTCATGAGGAAGCGACGTGACATGGGACTCAACGGCTCCACCATGAATGTGGGAGCTGTCACTGGTGTCGGTGTTGTCGCTGAGAACGAGGAGCTCCAGAAGATCATGCTCCGCATGGGCATGGACACCATCAACGAGGAGGAGCTCCTTTACCAACTTGAGGAGGCTGTTCAGATTGACAAGTCCATCGCGTCTATCTCTCCCCGAGGCTGCACCGCTCATCAGATCATTAGCGGTGTTGGTCTCATCAAGCCTGATGTTTACTGGGCTAGCAAGCCTATGATGAAGAACTTGTACACCAACCACGATTTTGAGGCTAGCACTGGTGACCAGCAGTCCAAGAACATCTTGGCGGCTCTTCGAGAGGAGCAAGATATTGAGAAGCGTACTCAAATTCTCCTTGATGCTTTCCTGGAGAAGATTGCCAACGTTCTCGCGACTCCTCGCGACTCTATCCTTCCCAGCAACCCTCTCTCTGCCTACGGTCTCGACTCCATCGTTGCTGTCGAGTTCCGCAAGTGGTTCCGCAAGGAGATCCAGGTTGATATTGCCCTGTTTGACATTCTTGGCGCTGCCTCCATCATTGCTCTGGTCAGCAAGACTGCCAAGATGGTCACCTCTGCGGCTGCCGCCAAGAAGACCGAGACTGATAAGTCTGCTAAGAAGGTTGATGCTGAGACCGAGAAGGCTAAGAACGATGGCCAGTCCTCGGCTATGGCCTCCGGTCAACTGACCAAGACAATGCGAACTGGTATTGTGCCTCTGTCTACCTTCCAGTCCCGCCTTTGGTTTGTCCACAGCTTCCTCGAGGACAAGTCTTTCCTCAACCTCCCCATCGTCCTTCGCATCAAGGGCAAGCCCGACTTTGCGGCCATGCAGAAGGTCATCACCGAGATGGCTGTCCGAAACCCTGCTCTCCGCACCGCCTACTACGAGGGTGACGACTTCGCTGTCCAGGAGCCCCTTGAGGACTTTGACCTGAGCCTCGACTACCGCGACCTCAGCAAGGAAGCTAACCCCGAGACCTCTCTCAACGAGCTTGTCAAGTACAACCGCAACATTGAGATGAATGTCGAGGAGGGAGAAGTTGCCACATACTCTCTGGCCAAGCTTGGCGAGGAAGATTGGGCTCTTGTCGGCATGACTCACCACATCTCCATTGATCGTGCCAGTTTGTTCCCCATGATGTCTCAATTCATTGGACTTTACGATGCCATCCGAGCTGACAAGGATCTTGCCACTGTTTCTGCTCCCGAGTTCGACTATGTCGACTTTACCCTCTGGCACAACGCACGTCTCTCATCCGATTTGATGAAGCCTGAACTGGACTGGTGGCGATCTACCCTCGAGGACCTCCCTACTTGCAGCAAGGTTCTTCCCTTTGCCAAGTGCGAGCGACCCGCACGAAGCGATCCCCGCCGCGAGAAGGTCTTTGCCAACCTTGACACCAAGCTGTTCAGCCGCATGAAGCGAGTCGCTGCTCAGTCCAACGGTACCCCCTTCCACTTCGTCCTTGCCGCATTCCGTGCCTTCATCTACCGATACACTGAGGAGAAGGACGTTGTTCTCCTGATGGTGGACGGCAACCGCCCCCACCCCGATACTGATGCTCTCATGGGATTCTTTGTCAACCTTGCCCCCGTGCGCTGCAACGGTAAGATTGCCAACAGACCCTTGCTTGGATATATACTGACCATCATACACACAGATGACTGCGAGGTTCCTTTCGACCAGCTTTTCCAGTCGACCAAGGCCCGCGCCCTCGACGCCATGGCCCACAGCGGTGTGCCCTTCGACACCATCGTGGACATTATGAATGTCAAGAAGACCAGCCGCCACATGCCTGTTGGCCAGATTGCTGTCAACTACCAGATTCACGGCCCCGTCCCGACCTACCAATCTACCGACTTCGTTGTCGAGAGCATCGAGTCAGATGATATCCCCACCGCCGCCGACATGCAGCTCGAGGCTCTCGAGACCTCAGAGCACAGCCTCGACCTCAAAATCGAGTACTCCACTGCGCTCTACAGCCAGTCTGACATGGAGAGGTTCATTGAGAACTTCCTCGCCTTCTTGTCCAGCTGCATCAAGGACCACCGACAGCCCGTGGAGGAGATCAACATGTGCGGACCCAAGGAAATTGAGACTTTGAAGAAGTCCTTCTGGAACACTGAGACCAAGGAGAACCACTGGCAAGGACAGAGTGTTGTTGACAAGGTAGCTCAGATGGCAAGCCAATATCCCCAAACCCTCGCGATTAAAACGTCTGACTGCCAAAGCATCAGTTATAGACAACTGGTCGACAACTCTGAGAGCATCGCCTCGATCCTGATCAACTCTGGAGTTAAGCCGCGCGATCGCGTCGCGCTGCTGTCTCTCCCTGGAGTTGAAGCAGTTACCGGCATGCTCGGCGCCCTGATGACGGGCTCCTGCTATGTTGCCCTTGATACCGATTTCGCACCTGACCGACTTTCCTTTATGATTTCCGATTCATCTGCCAGAGTTATTCTCGCCGGCCCTGGCCAATATTCCCTTGCCTCCGACTTGGCCGCCAAAGCCATCAAGCCTCCCAAGGTTATCATGATCGAAGACGCTGCCGCTGCTGGCCGAACCGTCAACCAGCCCCGACCTCGCCACATGGACGATCCATTCTACATGATCTACACATCTGTAAGTACAAGCCCCAGTCTGCTGTGGCTTTTGATTATCTTACACCTCGCAGGGCAGCACCGGTACTCCCAAGGGAGTGGTCCTTACTGAGTCCAACACCCAGGCCATGCTCAGCACGCTGAACAAGGACCACGGCTTTACCTCCAGCGACAACTTCCTTCACCAATCTTCCATGTCTTTTGATCTCTCCATTGTTCAGATCTTTTCTGCCCTCACCGCCGGTGCTACTGTTTCCATTGCCTCTTGGGAGACCCGCAAGGACCCCGCTGAGCTGGCCAACTTCATGATGAATGAGGGTGTCACAGTTACCTACTTCACTCCTACCCAGTTTTCCCTTCTCATAGAACTCAACTCGGACGCGCTGAAGAAGTGCAACAACTACCGCGTTGCTTACTTTGCCGGCGAACGCCTCCCGGTCCGAGTCGCCCGTGGATTCTACGAGCTCGGAACCCCCGCGACTCTCTACAACACTTGGTCCCCATCTGAGCTTGTTGTTCAAACCGCCATTGCCAAGATTGCCTGCCCCAACGAGGAAGACATCAGCCTTCCTATCGGTTACCCCATGGACAACTGCCGCCACTACCTGCTCGACACAAAGGGCAACCCTGTCCCTGCTGGCATGATTGGTGAGCTTGTGGTAGGTGGTGCTCAGGTCGGTGACGGTTACCGCAACCGCCCCGAAATCAATGCCAAGTCCTTTGTTGAGAACCCGTTTGCCTCTGAGGAGGATCTCAAGAATGGCTGGACTCGAATGTTCAAGACTGGCGACAAGGGCCGATTCCGCTCCGATGGTCAGCTCGAGTTCCACGGCCGAATTGCCGGCGACAAGCAGATCAAAATCCGAGGCTTCCGTGTTGATCTTGGAGAAGTCGAGCAAGTCATCTTCAAGGAGTCTCAGTCTCTGAAGAAGGATTGGAGCCTCATCGACATCTCTGTAGTTGCTCGAACTGTTGACTCTGATGAGCAAAAGCTGGTCGCCTACATGGTTCCCAAGACCCGAGTCCTCGGGGATGACAAGGTCACTATGGTCTCTCAGCTTCACCGACGCATCAAGCCCTTCCTCAACGACTACATGCTCCCCGGTGGCTACCAGTTCCTTGATAAGCTTCCTGTGACTATTGGTGGAAAGGTTGACCGTCGCAACCTCCTCAGCCGAGACCTTGACCTCGTTCACCCTAGCTCTGCCGCTCCCAAGGTCAACAAACCCATTGCCAACGGCGATGGAAGTGACCTTGAGGCCTCCATTCTCTCCTTGTTCCGAACCACTCTTGGATCCGACGTTGCTCTTGAGGACTCCTTCTTCGAGAAGGGCGGCAACAGTATCCTCCTCGTGCGGCTCCAGGCCAAAGTCAAGAAGCAGTTCAAGATTGCCCCTCCTCTTCCTGCTCTCATCAGGGAGCCTACTGCTGCCGCTGTTTGTGCTTTCATCCGACGCGCCAAGGGTGACAGCTCTGGCAAGAAGCGCGGGTTCGAGAACGTCATCAGCTGGAACGTCGAAACCAACCTCCCCAACACCAGCCAGTACATCCCTCGCTACGGAACTCCCCGTGTCAACCGTGACGAACTGAGCACTTTCCTCATCACTGGCGGAGATTCATTCATCGGTCTTCACCTCCTGTCCGAGATTCTCATTACCAAGCCTAGCTCGACTATTTACGTGCTTGGCTCAATGGAAAAGCTTGAAGTCTCTCAGATCGTTGAACTCCTCGAAAAGTATGGACTCCTTGGCGGCAAGCTTACCGAGTCCATGGTCCGCTCTAGCATTCAGTGTGTGCCTGGAACCCTTAACCAAAGCAGCTTTGGCCTCTCCAAGGCTGCCTTCCGGGAACTTGGCGAGAAGGTTCAGGCCATCTACCACCTCGGTGGCCATGTTTCTCTCCTGAAGACCTACTCCAGCCTCAAGCCTGTCAACGTTACTCCCATCTTCGACATTGTTCGCCTGTCCGGTACCGGGGCTCATCTCTCCGACATCCACTACTTGTCCACTTGGTCCGTCGCTCACCTGCAGACCTGGACCGCGTCGAAGCGAACCCGAGAAGAATATGTCACTGCCGAGGAGGACAGCCAACACTTTACCCCTCCCACCGAAGACGAGGCCGGCTACTTCAAGACCCGGTGGGTGGCCGAGAACCTTCTCACCAAGGCAGCCGAGCGTGGTTTCCCCGTCTCCATCACCCGCGCCTCTGCCCTGACCTCTGCCTCCCGCGGCAACGGCATCCTTGATGCAGGCGACGAGTTCACTATGCGAGTCATTCTAAGCATGATTGAGTCTGGCATGGTTCCTCAAATCGGCACCCCTGAACAACCCAGCTTTGCCATCGATGTCATCCCCGTCGACTGGCTCGCCTCCAACTTGTTCACCATCACAAGCGACAAGGCAGCCCTCTCTTCCATCAGCCCATCGGATCTGTACACAAAGCCGCAAGTCTACCACATTACCAACCCTCGCCCGCTGAAGCTCAAGGATCTCCCTCAGGTCATTGCCGATCTTCGAGCTGACCACAAGAAGGCAGAGATGGTGTCTGTTGAGCAGTGGATGGGTGCTATGGAGAGCGCCGGAGGGGATGACGCTGCAGGACAAACTGTGAGAAACGAGGTCCTCAAGCAGTACCTCACGACCGGTTATGTCATGTTCAGCCTGGACAACAGGAAGACCATGGACCTTTTGGAGACGTTGAGCCCTAACGTCGAGGAGAAGTGCCCGGCGGTGGATGTCCGGTTCCTGGGTGACTTGTGGCGCAGAATGAAGCAGTAAATGGAGAAAGATGCCGCAGAGAGTGAACTGTGACGAGGCTGGAACATCAAATGACGGATGGGTTTTCTTTTGTAGTCCTGTTTACTTCGTCATTTCCTTTGTCGATTTCCTTGATTTCCTTTAGACATTCCCTATAGAGAGACACATAATGCTGAGACATGAGCTGAGAAACTTTACTTTGCCGCGGTGATGTGACATGGGATAATGGTGCAGGGCAGCAAGAGCCAACTGATGATATGTTTCCAACGCGAGACTCCTCCAAAGGTTCCTTCTCAGGACTCTACTCTTGGCTCCCATGCGTCCTCGCTATGTTTTCTATTTCTCCCAGACGACCTCTCATTTAATGACATTTCAGTTATCATCAGTCCCAAGGATAGTTTGTCTACCATGTGCATCAAGCCCCCGCTGCCGTCAGTATTTATGAAGCAGGTTTGGCCCCGAATCACCATTAACAGCTTGAGAAGCCCCGTTGGCTCAGTGGTAAAGCGTATCACTAGTAGCACAGTGCGAGTAATGATAAGATCACTGGTTCGATTCCAGTACGGGGCAAGCTGAGGACCGGCCCACTGGCCGCAACTTTTTGAGCCTGTGCAAATCAAACAAGTTATATTTTTGTTGTTCGGCAGAATCTAGTCATTTTGAGGTGACTGGCTCTTGGTGTTGTTTTTGTGGAAGTAATGAAACCCGATGGGCGAGTTTCAACGATGGTAGACACACCCCAGACAGTGTGAATATTAATTGCATCCTATCAAGCAAAGTTTTCTCAACCCTTGGATGAGTGCGGCAGCACAGATTAAACCTGAACCCCAATGATTGTACCGAATGAAAGTAGCGTTGGTCTAGATGGACTAAAAAGTAATGCGTTACGTTATCTAGTCTCATTATTGCACCATCTTGTCATGTTATTTTTGTATCCTTGTTCCGTTTCTTGATGTGTCGCTTCTCACTCATCACATGTAAGCCACGTCAGATGACTACATGAATATGTATGGGTCGCTTAGTCTCATGCCAACAACACCAATCCCGGAAAACAATTCATATCGAATTCGCAGCTGACAATGTGAATATATTGCAACGAAATTGCACATTTATTCTCGTCCCCTTCGTATTTTTTTTATTAGTTCATGTTTTTGGGAATTGGGAAGCGAATTAAACTCGCAATCAATCCAAATTGATATGGCTCGAACGAACATGAACAATATCCAAAACCAAACGCATCAACCGGTAAAGTGTGCCGGAAGGATGAGCTGGATTGAAATAACTTTGGTAGCGCTCGAGTTTGCGCCCTCTCGCTTGGTTCCATATTTGTCATTGGCTTGCATTGATTTGTCAAATTGCCCGTGATCGCCTGGTCATCGGGCCGCAGGAGAGACATGCTGCTCAGCTCGAGCTTGAAACATGTTACGCCGGCCGCAGGAAGGGAGTCGGGAAAGCCCAGTTGAGACACGCAAGTGAACCAGCGTGGTCTCGTACATGCCAATGCCACTCTTTCTCGGCCATTTCAAGGTTGCTCGGTGGACATTCCACCCGGCTTGGCAGAACACGGCTAGAAGGTGATGGCTCGTTTTGCCGTTGAGTGTCTTTTCCCGTTTAGGTAATTTGAACTTGACTTGTGGCGGAATAGAACATTCAGGGGTGAAAAGGCAGTCGCTTGGAGCACAGCAAGTATACATCTAAGGAATTTAATCAATTGGTCATAAATCAATGGTCGTCTTCATTACTGATCTTACTAGACCAGCTTCATGCTATCTATGAAGTAGATTATCCCATACCCTCACGCCGGAAACCATGTAAACCCATTCAGGATTAACCAAATCTTTTAAAAAACGCTTAAGCCAAAGAGAACTGAAGAAGAGCCTTGGTGACTCGGTAAGGGTCGGCGTTGGAAGCAGGACGACGGTCCTCGAAGTAACCGTAGCCCTTCTGGGCGCATTCTCGGGGAATACGGATGCTGGTACCACGGTTGGCAACGCCCCAGGTGAACTGGTCAATGGAACCAGTCTCGTGGCGGCCAGTGAGACGGAGCTCGTTGTCCTCGCCGTACTCAGCAATGCACTCGGCGTGGTGAGGACCAAGCTTCTTGAGGGCCTCCTCGATGTGCTTCATGCCACCCTCCTCACGCATGGCCTTGGTAGAGAAGTTGGAGTGCAGACCAGCTCCGTTCCAGTCCCCAGCAATGGGCTTGGGGTGGACGGAGACCTTGGCGCCGAACTCCTCAGCGATACGGGCGAGGAAGAAGCGAGCAACCCAGAGGTGATCACCCACTTTTGGTCTTGTTAGTGACGTTTTTGGAGACATGTGGGGGAGTGGTGGAGCTTACTCTCAATACCCGTGCATGGGCCAACCTGGTACTCCCACTGAGCGGGCATGACCTCGGCGTTGGTGCCAGAGATCTTGATGCCAGCGTCTAAAGGCATGTTAGTTTGGGCTGGAATCGAAGATGCGGAATATAGAGATTCCAGGGAGAGGTGAAGACATACACAAGCAGGCCTTGTAGTGGGCCTCAACGATGTCACGCTGGACGACCTTGCCGTAACCGACACCACAGTAGTACTCGCCCTGACTTTGAGATTGTCAGCAAAATCGAACAAGAAGCCTCCGGAAGACAATTCGAATTGACTTACGGAGCGGGGAAACCACCGGCGGGCCAGCCGTAGGGGCGGCCATCAGTGCCAAGGAGAGTGTACTCCTGCTCAAGACCGAACCAAGGCTCCTGGTCGGCGTAGGTCTCCATGACCTTCAGGCAGTCATGGCGGTAGTTGTACTTGTTGGGGGTGCCATCGGCGTTCCAGCACTCGGCGAGGACGATGATGTTGGGAGAGCCGCGGAAGGGGTCAGGGAAGACGGCGCAGGGGCGGAGGTAGACATCAGAGTTGTCGCCAGGGGCCTGGTTGGTGGAAGAACCGTCAAAGTTCCAGACAGGGAGGTCCGCGGGAGCATACTCCTGCTCGTCGAGAGTCTAGAAGCGAAACAGAGTCAGCTCGAATTGTTCCGTATTAATTCATCATGTCATAGCTCGGTCTTGAATTCCGCCACCCTCGGCCATCGCCGGCTTGACGCGACCGATGTGATCGGAGCCCCACAAAACCCCACAGTAACGTGAGTGCGGGCGGTCTATTTTTGGCTGCCCATTGGCCAAGAGCGACAGCCAAGCAGGCACAGGCCCAGCGCAAAGCCAGACTCAGCCTCGAGAGGACCCTGCGAGGTGATGACGCTGAACCGGCGGTGGGCACTAATTGCCGAAGCGGTGGCCCGGATCGGAGGGGGGAAGAACCAAGGCAAACAGGACAAGGAAGAGCGCAACTTACTCGGGACTTAGATCGGGTCTCGCCGTCGGCATCAACCCAGACGTACTCGGCCATGATCTTGCCCTTCTGCTCGAGGTCGAGATACTTCTTGAGCTGTGTAATGGGTCAGCATGATGCGAACATGAATTGGCGGCGCAGAGTCGCATACGGTCTCAGTCCTCGAGGTGACAACGGTAGTGGAAGCCTGCGATAAGAGTTAGTGGGCTGCCCGATAGAGGGGTGCCTTGCATGAAGGATGCCGACTGACCATTTTTGGTGGTTGTGGGGGTGGGAGAGGGGGGAAACAGGAGAAGACGAAGCAGGAAAGAAGTCAAAGACAAATTGATACAAATGTATCAAGCCGAGGCGACGGGAATGTGTAGGATGACCGAAAAAAGCTGCTTTCGAGCCTGGGGCGGATGAGGGTTTTATGTTGTTGGATTCGAGCCGTCTCAAAGGTAGTCTCGCGCCCACCAAAGATAAGACTCTGTGGCCGGATGCAGGGGTGTGGCTGCTACCGGCTTCGATTTGGTGGGCGGCGGTGGGGTACAGCCCAGCGAGGTGCACCATTGGCGTCGGGCTGGGGGAGGGGGGGGGGGGCGTGAAGGGGGGCGTTTATTGATTCCCTCACACGCACTCACACGCGCATTCGCACCCGTCCGGAGCGGTACCAAGTTACGTACATTTTCATTTCAGGAGGGAAAAGGAATCTGCCTAGGTGGTTTTGCAATTATCCAAGGACCCGGCCTGGACCTCTCGCTGTTCCCAGTTTGCCCACATTTTGCCACGTCCGGGTACAATGCCGCGGTGAGGCTCCAGCCGCGCGAGCGGGAGTCATGTAGGTGCAGCACAGGTAGCAGTCATAAATCATGTCCCACGGCGGCAGCGAGGTGGGAAAGCCGGTCCAACGGGTTCCGGTCAGGTCAGGTCAGGTCGGTGTCCGTGGCGGGGAGAGGGAGGAGGGAGAGCGGTAGCGGCAATACGGAGTTGCTGCAGCGCAGCGCAGCGTATCCGCAACGCACGCATAGCAGAGGCCCAAAAGCACGTTATCCATCTTCCCCAGCAAGGCAGGACCGCGCCTCGTGATGGCCCCCCAGGTCCGGGGCAAGGGGGGGTTCCTCCTCTTTCCCAGATGACATACACGGGCGGCCTCGGCGGAGCCTTCCTTGCTGCTCATGGGGGCGTGTCTGAGAAAGAGGAAAGGAAAAGGAGAGAAAGAAAGAGCGAGTGCGCGCACGCGCGTGTGTGCGTGTGTGTGCTCAATTGTGCTTTGAGCGCCCTGCGTCTGCACCGCTGCTTGCTTGCTGCATCCGCCCGCCGCCAATACGCAACTTACACCCGTACCCAAAAGCCAGCTTTCAGGTACCTACATACAGTACTTACAAGGTAAGTAGATAGGTAGGTAGCTAGCTGCTGGTGCTGGCACAGCCGCTCGCCGGAGATGGCCCGCGGCATCTGACTCTCGCCCACCCCCAGCCACCAGACACACCGGCCCGGGTTGGCTGAGCGACCTGGGTTGACCCCAAGGTGAAGGGACGGTATCCGTTCGTATGCACTATACTATGTCTATGCCTGTGCCTGTGCCATGTTACAACTTACATGCGAAAGATGGAGACGGCGGCGCCTTGACCTGACCCCAACTCGACTCGACTCGACTTCTCCTCCCCCCCTCCATCCCATTCCCGCTGAAGCATTTCGGAGCTTCCGTCCGACGCCGGGTTGTCGATGATGGTTCTCCATCCCCGGCCACGGCCTAGATGGGTGCAGCAATCGGCCAGACCCAACCGGCCCCTCCAAAACTACGCGAAATCGAGCCATGCTGGGCAATCCATATCATCGTGTGCGTGTGCCGCGAAACCCCAAAGGGCAAAGGTGGGGTGAGGATTCAAGTCCCCAAGACGCCTTCCCGCCGATTTCTTGACAGGCCGGCCACTCGGCGTGTACCAATTACTGTTCCTCCAGACCGAACCCCCTTCGGCTTGTATCGCCGCAAGGCTTTTGACTGATTGCGATTACGCTTCGCTGGTCATTAGATAGAGCAAGCGCCTGATTTGAAGCTGCACAATCTATTCTGGTCCCCCCATCCAGCTGGCGCCCCCATCTTTTTTTTTCTTTGCTTGCTTGATCATTCCCCCAACCCTCCCACCCAGGGCATTGGAAGCTATCCAATAGTGCCCGTGCGATTCCATGCTCCGTCCGAGGTGAGGATTCCGGGGTTAGTGCGGGATGTGCTTGATCCTGCTTCTTTTGCACCACCCGTGGCTTGTGCGTCTGTCGTAGCGTGTGTGGAGGGGTAATAATAGTAGAAAATGATGGCTGTGCGAAACAAGGAACAACGATAAACAAACAACTAAAAGAAAAGAAAAATATTAACAAATAAATGACAAAAAAGGTACTTTGAAAAGGTACTTTGAAGCCAGGTTACCCAAAGAGACAAGCTAGAAGAAGGAAGGAAAAAAGAGTCCAAAAGTGGATTTGATGTGTGATATTCCAGTCCGAGATGGCCCCTTGTCTCCCGGCCCCAGTAAAAGAGCAGGACAGTACATGCACAGGTTTCTTTAGCCAGAAAGGCGCCCGCCCGCAGTCATCACTGCACACACACACACATGTCATCAATGTACAGCGCGCATGTACACCGGGTACCGCAGGTATGGAGTATTAAGGTCGCGAGTTATGCTATGCTGCCAGGGCCGCCCGTTCACCTGACAGGGCGACGGGGCGGCAGGCCCCAGGGCCGGGCCAGCCAGCGAACCCTCCACATGCGTCCGGAGCGGATCGGCGTCACGTCCGCTCCAGGACCAGAAAATTTCTTCTATTTCGAGGAGCCCTCTTCAACCTGTGACTCGTCGCCCAGGCGGCGGTGGCTCCGGTCTGTTACCAAATCGTTTGCTGATGGCGAGGGGCACGTTAACTCGTTTCGGTAAGGGGACCCTCTCTCTGCTCTTGTTTGACCTGCGCCGCAGCCCATCGCATTGCTCCGTCAGAAGGAGTACATCTTGGCAATACGTACTGTACATGGTGCCTTGGGCCTGGCTTTCTGGCGCCGATGCATGGTACCGTGTACGTACATGCGTGTGTGTGCGGCTGGAGCAAGGGCGAATGGACGAATCCACGGTACGTCTCGTGTGTTGTGTCGGTGTCCCTCCCGCCCAGGACGCCACCCACATTAAAAAATAATGTAAAAAAAGCATGGCATTCGCACTGCTCTTAAGCCTCTAGAGGAAATCTTTATCGTTGCCTTCCCATTGGCCGCCGGTGATGTTCTGCATAATGCTTTTTATCTCACCTTGCCATGGGAGCCAGTGTCGAGCCGTTTTGACGGCGCCCCCCCTGCCCGCTAAATCGCTCAGACGACTGTGATGCGCAAATCTGAGTTGAGTTTTGATGGACTTGACCAAGAAAAAATTCTGTTTCCATTTTCAGTTTTGTCCCTTTTCCCCAGACCGACCTTTACCGAGCAGGGCACCACGTTGTTCGAGACTCGGTGCTGGTGGTGACTAAACTTACCTGACTTCCGTCCCACGTTCCCGACTTTCCGATCATTCTTCCATGGCGGCTTCCATGCCGGGACCACCGTCCACGGGACCCCAATCTCGAATTCTCGGACTAAAAGCATTTACTCAATCATAGTAAAAATAAAAAATATCCCCTTAGAACGGGCAGGTTTCACGGCAAATCAACTTCGGCCCCTTCCTCCCATTCCCCCGGTCTGACTTGCTTGTAATTTTTCACTCTCCTTCTCCGTTTTCCCGGCCCTGGGAAGGTATTCCCGCTTTGGGCCAGTGGTGACGAACCGTTCATCTCACACAGAGTGGACACAGGGCTCCAGGTACACACACCAACAACCCCCCCAAGAGGCACCCGGCGGCCAGCATTGCATGCAGGCCCCATGTCCAAAACCAGGGTCCATGTTTCGTCAAGCAATGTGAGATGGCCAGGGGAAAAAAAATTATGTTCTTGTGCGTGACACCGCATGGAGGATCAAGCAGAGATAAGAGCAAAAAAAAGAAAAAAAATCAGTTGATGATTGTGTATCGTTCCGTCGCATCGCGACCGCCTCTGCATACAAACCTTAACTCCAAGGGTGCACTCTCAATTCCAACATTGCTCAGGCCTTCATGTAAACCGTGACTCCTCCCCCAAGAAAACAAAAAAAGCACGGAGCACTTTGCACACTGCGAGAAAGGCCCCAGTGCTTTTTTTTTCTTTCCCATTTCCCCCAGGTCCGGGTCCTCGTCTCGGGCGACGCAGGGCGATCTACGGCTCCCCGCAATCTTGGTCCGACCCTCGCCGGGAAGGAGGAGCCCACACCATGGGCTGCCCCAAGAAGGAGTCAGCTGTTCCCAGTTACCATTACGATGCAAAATGATCAATAGAAACTCCCCCGGCTCTCTCCCACCCCTTAGCCGACACACACTCTCACACACACTTTTCCTCCCTACCCCAGGTTTCCCTTACGCTGATAACCGCCTATCTTGACGCCCCCCATTTTGCGAAAATCGTCCACCCATAGCCCAAAAACCTTGGTGTCCATTGGGCTGGGCTCTCTGGCCGCACAATGCCGCCGCCGTGACAAGGTCTACCCCCCCAGTCGCGCCTTCTCCCCGTGTCCCGTGCGCCCGGGGAACCTCTCACATCAAAGATTGGGTCATGGAATCGCGTCCCCGGAATCGGCGCACGAATGAGGTCCTCGCAGTTTCCGACCTCTATCAACCACGGCTTGCAAATCCTAATCTGCTAGCGGTATATTGGACACCCGTCCCAACGGTTTTTGCTCGTCAATGCCGACAAATGCTTGGAATCCCTTGTTGGGGATTGGCCCGTGTTCGTGTCGGCTCCAAGTCGAGGGACAATGTCCCTGGTTTTGCGTCTGCACCGGGGTGTTTCCCGATCCAAGCCTATTGCTTCACGGCCGGGCCTCGGCGCCTGGTTCCAAGAAGCCTGGCCTGGCCTGGTCCAAGAGTATCCGAAAATGCTCCTCACTTTTCAGTCCCGAGTGGCGAGGTTCGTGTTGCTAGATTAGGCTATTACAAACGGAAATCTTCGCGGACCGACGAGATTCATCTTGTCTTGAAATCACTGTACATGACATTCCCGCCCCTCCACCAATCGCCACAACAACCCCTGGATTGTCAAGTGCATCATATGACGTCGTCACTTCTATTCGTCTAAGAACCCATGACACTCTCGATGGGCACGCCCCAGTACCAGCTTGCTACTGAAATCCCGCCGACGCTCATCACAACCGCCATTAGGAAGTTGACGTCGTTGTTGTCCAGCAGATCCCACCCGCTCTCCACCACTCGTGACGGCCGCTCGTCACCAAAACTAGGCTTGCGGTTCTTGTTCTTGGCATCGTAGACGTTTGCATCAGCCTCGTCATCGTCAGCGATGGCGGACCCGCTCATCTTCTCCGCAGCCTTGTCCCCTTCGCCATGCATGATGGCCGCTTTGATGGCCGTCTTCTTCGTATGCGCCGCCACCTGTTCGGCCGATTCTGCCACCAGGACCCGGTTGCCGCCTTCGCCTTCCACGATCTTGCCCGATCTAACGTCCCTAACTGATCTCTGGAACAGCCCGCCCAGGTAACTGTCAAGCACGCTGCCCAAGAAACCCCAGATGACCATGAAGCCCATAAACTGGCGCCGCTCCGTAGTCGTCCAAGGCACACCTCCCCCAACCTGAGTTGCGGTCTGCGGGTTGCAGGTAGGCAGGAACAGCATGGACGTAGTGACAATAATCATGGAGCCCAGCAACCCCGCCGCGAGGCCTGTGAGTGAGACGCCGCCGTTGGTTCCGCGGGGTACCTTTCGCAGGTTCCATGATGTGACGAGTCGAGGTTCGCCCTTGGAGAGTATTCCCAGCTCCGAGCTAAACGTGTCAGCCGCCACAGCGGCGTAGTTCGCAATGATTCCCACGACGAGGAGGTCGCCTCCCCACGAGAAGCATATTGTACCTTCCGGGTTCGGAACGTCGGGGTTGGCAAAGGCGGCTGTTCGCTTGTACAGTTGGTTCGCGTGAAGCACGGTAAAGACGGAGGCCATGAGGGAGTTGGCGAGGACTTGCGGGCGTTAGTCGCGTGTAAAACAGGCCATATAAATCATAGGTACACACCTTGGACATGCGTCCTGGGGCCTTCTCCTCCGGATGAACCCTTTGAGGGGACCGTCAGGTGTTTCTTGACATCCTCCTTGATCTTGAGTCCCCGTCAGCAATTAGGCCAAGGACACGACAAGAGCGGGCGCAAAGACTTACATGCGTCACGCGAGTTCCGGCCAGGAAGAAGACGCACAGCAGCACAAAGGGCAGATTCCAAGGGTGGTAGGCGTGCGCGATGGCTGTCAATGTCGCAACGAAGATGCCGGCGGGAGTAAGCGAGTTTCTGCTCCAGGCCCGGTAGACGAGCGCGCAAGTTGCGGGGGCAGCGATGATCAACCTCATGGCGTAGATGGAAGCTTCAGAAGAGAGGTCAGCCCGCGGGGGGGGAACAAGTATGGCGCAGCAGACGGGTGCAGCACTTTAAAGGCGTTGAGGCGTTCCGAGTGGTGCTAACTTGGCCACCCACACGGCCAATTTTGGAGTTGAGCTTCCCAGAGGTCAGCTGACGTCAGCGGCATGAGATGAGCTGCTCTCAGACACTGCCACGTGCGGGACGCTGGCCAATTGGAACCGCTCCGGAGAAGGGTTGCGACATGGCGGGTTCGCCCATACTCGATTTTATACTTGGAGAGTATTCAATACGTCAAGTCGAGCTAAAATTAAACATGAGTGCAGCTCAGAACATGTGTGTAAGTTGAGGTAGGTGCTCGGCACCTTGGCGCACTGTCCAATTGAGGGCCATCCAACAAAAACAAAAAAAAAACATTATCCGACTACCCTACACTATATGATAATTTCAACGACCACTATGTATAAGACTGACTCTTGGATAATGAGTTAATGAGAGTGATATATGGGTCAAAGTAGATGGGGTTTTTTTTTATGTATTTTGATGTGTTTATTTATTTATTTTCTCTCGTTGCCTAAAAGTTGCAAACATTACATGCTCCCCTAGATCTGAATTCTATCGCAAAGTTTCAGCTATTTCTGATCCCTAAGAAGATACGTTCCGGTTGATACTCCTCAGTTGATAACTTTCCATACAGTACCTGCAGTATATGGTCTCGGAAGAGCCCACCACTCCTCACCGAGCAGTATTAAAAGACACATCAACTCACTGATGGCAGCATCCAACTCAAACGGCTGTACTCAGGCCCATCTTCCTCCTCTTTAAATCTTGAATCTCGATCAAGACAATATGTCCAACTCCACTGCTTTTCGACCAACCAACGAAAATCCCCAGCCCGTCGAGGTCGAGTTTCTCATTCGCGATTGGTGCTGTACTGCTCCCATCTTCCTTCCAGTTCATGGCCTCTCACATTTGAAGCGTTCCCGCTCCGCATCGCATACTCTGGCGGAGCTGGACAGTAGACTAGGAAAGGGTCCTTCTGATGCTTTTTGTAGAGGTCATCGAGCTCTTTGTGAACAGCGAGGGGGGTGTCGTCGCAGTCTTCCAGCATGCGACTGGCCCGGATGAGGGGAAAGACAATGTGACGGAGGTCGTCCATGATAAACTCGTCGCATTTGAACCGAGGGGGATCAGCCAGGATGCTGCAACAATGGGTACAGACGCACCTGCTGTCGCCCCGGTGCGTGCCGCGCGGCGACGCGAGGGAACTATTTCGGCGGATAGCTGCGGCGCTCAAAAAGTGCCCCAGCATCGCGCCACCACTCCATGATCCTGCAGACTCCAGTCATCCCGCAAAGTGCAAGATGCGGTAGCCAGATGCGGATGTTTGTTGCCTTGTGAAAATCCCCAACGGTGGTCGCGGACGGCTCTTCCTCGAGGTACTCTTCCGAAAATACTCAGACAGCTTCATTCTCCAACCACATTATGTGCAGCAAACGGGTCGTACTCCTCTGAATACACAAGGGAGATGTACCCGAGGCTAGCTTTGGGCTCCCATCCAAGGTTCACGGTAATCCGCATAAGCATCGTTTCTCGTCAAAGCCGAATGAGATATTGGCGCTGTAGAGTATGAATATGTACTCCAGACATTCTCCCCCAACAGGTCTCCAGATTGATGTTCTCCACTGAGGCTCCTTGGTGACAATTCTGGGGAAGAGTGTAGAGCACCAATCACGTTTATTATACATACACCTGTAAATTTGACGGATTCATGGAGTCCCACTGAAGCTATTGTCGGCTTTCGTGTTTCGCAGTTTCATTGCATACCCTTGGAGTTATCAATTTAAGCGTCGCTTCTTCCTTTACAGTTGGTCAAGCACCCGAGCCTTCGCCTGGACTCGTCTGCCTGTTACGCCCGTTGCGGCCAGATCCCAAAAAAACTGTTCAAGGCGCCTGTGGTATTGGGACTGTTGATCGAGTTGTTCGTATGGGGGTCGCAAGTGCGGTTGCTGTTGGGTAATGCTCGCAGACATGACAACGATTCCTGCCGTTTGACAATCGAATGCGCTGATCAAAACAAAGGGGAAGAGCCAGTTCCGCTAGCTTTATGTGCTGAGGACAGAACCCAGTCTCTTCTTGCCTGGGAGGAAATGGAGCGATGGGGGTTGTAGAAACAAGCTAAGCAGCAGCTTCATATTGATTCCACTTCAGCAGGGTTTGATTGTAGGATCTTGGTCAGGGAAAGGGCAAAGTGACTAGGTTGTTAATTAAGCGGAATATCTCTTGGCTCGATTCTTTTCCTCTTCTTCTTCTCCCCCTGCCTCGGCTTTTTCGTTGCTGTCAACCAGCTCGCAGCGGGCAAGCCAACCAGGTTGAGCGGCTGGCCCGTTCAAGACAGCGCCACAAACCTCGGCGGCCTGAGTCGACTTTCCTGAGCCCGGGCAGCCTGTGACAGTAACGAAGCCAGCCTTGGTGGACCGAAGTGAACCCGCGGCTGATAACTGTTTGCCCTTGTAGAGACGAACCTGTGGATGCTTATAATCATCCGATTGGATCTCTTCCAGCTCTCGTGATTCCCGTAATTCTCAAATGGCTTGTTCATTGCGTCTACGGTCGATTTCTCGAATGCATGCATCGGGCCGCCACGATTTCCACAACGGTTTGACGGACATGTAGGCATGTTTCAATCGCTCCTTGGTGGGGCGCTTTGTGCGTGCGTGAAGTCCGGGGCGTGATTGAGCGTAATGGTGCCGAGAGCTTCGCGAAATTCAGTGAATCCTTGGCTCCACAGGCTTGTGAAGACAAATGCTTTCGAGTCTGTTAGAGTGAAGAATAACCGGGCAACCCGCCTAAGCTCTCACAAGGAACTTGAGCTCTTGGCCATCCCGAAGATAAATCCCTTTGGAGCGAAGGTACGTCTTTGTCATCTTCTGGGATTGGATGGTGAAATGGAAAAGACTGCCATTGTGTCCCGTAGCCTCTAGCCCCTCAATATAATCACGAGCCGTTGCCGACCAAACGAGAGGCATTCAACGCATCGTACTCCCACGGCGAAAGGCTCGGATCTGAGGCCGGGCCCAAGACAAGCAGAATCATGAAGCCTCATTATCTCCGGTCTCATGGCGCTCGCGATGGGGACCTTTATAATTGTTGAAGCAAACCCAGGTGAGGGGCATAGACATGGAATCTGAATCAATGCGTCTCATGTTAACCAAAGGCTCACAGAAAGCGGCAAGATAACCAGACTATCGTGGATGCACATACCTTTGTCGAATCGGAGTCGACAACTAACCTCATACCGACCCTTCGGATAGTTGTGCCCAGTGATGGCCATAATTGTGCTACCTGGCACAATGTCGGTATTGTTCTCGAGATGCTTGACTTGGTCGTTCATAGTGCGCATTGGGGCTTGCAGGATACGCCGTACAGCCAGCTCATTGATGACTCGAGCCGTCGTCATCGATACTAGATGCCTCGTTGTGGACTCCCTATCCGGACTGCATGACCGGATTTCTGGGGAGATGAAACTGCTCTTAACAAGCGACTTACGGCGGCACTTACACATTGCAAGGAAAATCCCTAGTGACTACCGATCAACTATAGGGTACCAGATGGGTCTCAATGGAAACGTCCAAGGGCAGGGTCATTCAATCCCCACGAATTTCGGATACGGCAAGCGAAATTGCAACATACCAGTGCATAATAATTGCATAGTCGGATCAAATGCCCTATCCCTCGGCATCTTCCTTTTCAGCTCGAGATGGATGCCAAGCGTCCAGTGGTGGTCGAAACACAACTAGTCTTGGCGAAACTTTGGGCGCGCCAAACTTTCAGCGCAGCCGAAGGTCAGAGAGCAGCTGTTCTTGGCCTCGACATACAGGGCACTTCTGCCTAGCTCAGGGCTGAACTGAGAGGTTGCTGAGATTCTTCGGAGCCAAAAATCACCTGCGGTACCATGCGTGTTAGTTAAGCATGGGCACCCTGAAACGGTGACACGCTTGGGGCATATTTAAATGTGCCGCTCCCCCAAAAAACCAAAAACTGCGCCATCAACTGCGCGAAGAAAAGTATCAAAAGCACGTACCGTCAGGCAGCACCGACTCATTGATGAGTGTTACTGCGCCGGGACGAAGACTAAGCTCGTTGAAAGGATGATTCGGCCGGGGAGAGGCCCTGGTAAATCGAATCACCTTCTGGATGTAGGCCTTTCAATTCAAGATCCAAGCTGACTCCAGCACAGAGCACTTCAATCTCGTATGCAATCGCAAAAGAAGGCCCCACCTATCGCATTGTGTCAATACCTTTTTCGTCCTGACAGGCCGAAAAGGATAAAGACACAAAAACAAAAGCCAGTGCGCCCACCAGTATTAGCTCACCGGGACAGCTGGCACCTGGAAACAAACTCATTAGAAAACGGGGCCAGGAAGGGGACAATGCAGGCACTAACCCAGAATCGGACCCAGTCTGGGGCAGCACTCGGAATGGTTCGACCGTGGCCTCCGGAAAGCAACAACGAACGCCTTGGGTGTATCTCAGCGAGGACAAGGCCACACACTTCCCTTGCGGGGCCCAGAAGGCTCCCGCAACGAAGGAGTGCTGCTCGATCTGCCTTTAATGTATATATATATAAAATGTCTGTGATGAAGAAGGAGAAAAAAAAAGCAGGATGGTCCTAGGGGAAAGACTTGGTATAAATAAGCAACTAAAAAGAGTGACCGGCGCATCTCGTGTGGACCGAGTATGGAAATGATGGTAAGCAAACATGTCGGATGCAACATCGTCAAAGGCAAACAATGTGGTTTCGGGAGACACGCGGCGGGTGCTAGCTCGCGTGAAACCAGAAGCGGAGGGTTGTGACCGCATTTTCGCTTTTCATATCACTCATGGAGCGGGCGCAAACGAATGGTCTAAAACTCAATCAAATTCCCTAAAGCCTAGCCTCTATTAATTTTCAGCTGTATTAAGTACAGAAACCCGAGAGACATGTAGTAGTAAGTAGTAGTAGTAGTAGTAGTCGTCATAACATAAACACCTTCGTGAATAACCATAACAGCACTATCTATCCAATAGCCCTTATGCTTATCCTTGCGTACCTGCACCCTTGGCCTTCCCCAGAGTATCGACAAAGTGATGGCATGCTGTGCCCAGTTACACCCAAACGCCAGAAGCAAGTATCCGCTGTAGCATCCCAGCTTCCCATGAATACCAATATGTACAGACATGCCGCCACACCCGTATCCGAATGTTGAAAAAATGTGTGATCATTGTTGAACGTTACCCGTCATCAAACTCTCCAGCTCCCACGGACTCAAGGTGCTCCGCCGCCGTGACGCAGTCTTGTTTACCTTGCGCTCTCTTCGTCGCCTCTCCGGCCTCACCTGATCCCCCGACGGGGCGGGGTCTCGCTTGATGGGATCGGCACTGGCCGACCTAGAGTTCTTGGAGTCCTTGTCTGTGGACTGCGAGCCCTGAGATTCAGTTTGAGCGGGAGCAAGGGTGGGCTTCTTGACGCCTCGAGTTCCACGAGCGGCCCGCAGTTTCGCCCTGACCCTGGCGGCGTCGGCCTCTCGTTCCGAGGCTGCCAGCTTGGCAGCGATTGTGGCCATGGTGAGTGGGCTCTGCTGGGGCTCGGCGTTGCGCGGCAGAGGCAGGCGTGAAGCGTTGCGACGGGAGGGCGAGCGACTGGGGGATGGTGAAGGCCTTGACCGACGTGTAGTATCTCGGGAGCTGCGTTCGGAGCCCCGTTCGGAGCCCTGTGCTTGACGGCGGGGCGAAGAAGATTTTGGTGCTTCAACCTCAATCTGAGGCGTGGGCTCCGAGGGGACCTTGGTGAGTAAGGCTTCGTCCAGAGACGAGATCGATGATCGGTCCCGCTCCTCCTCTTGGTTTATGCCCGTGCTCTTCACAGACAAACCTGCATCGGTCGCAAGGTCCCAGGAGTTCTCCTCAGTAATCGTGGTAAACTCCCCTGGTCGCTTTAGCGGCTTTCCCATGTGCAGGGACCCCCTGTTGGCAGCCGAGGCAGAGTCCTTGAGCGGACTGAGCTTGGGCGGCTCCGGGAGAGGCGACGACGAGTCCACGCTGGACTGGAACAGGGGTGCCGCTGTGGACTGCTGAAGAATCTGGACATTGGGCTCCTCAATGTCGTAGTCGTCCACTGGCACATCGTCGTCGAAGTCAGACGAGGCGTCGCTCTCGTCCAGGTCCGAGTCTTCGACGGCTCGCACGCTGGGGGGAATGTGAGGCGAAGGACACGGAGACGACTGCACCGCCTCGTATTCCTCTTCGGGTTCCTCTGCAACAGCAGACAGCCTCACCGCGGGTGGTGCTTGTCTTGTTTCCTCCACGTCCTTCACCCGGACAGGGCTAAGTCGCAGCCCCATCTGGAGCTCCTCTTCGCAGACTGGCCGTCCGTTGGCAGCCATTCGCTTGCGCCAGCCGTTAATGAGGTGGACCGCCTCCGTCCAACGGTCCTCCATTCTGACCCACCCTTCCTTGAGATGGGCAATTTCTTCCTCGCGAACCATGACCTCCTCAATTGGCACAAATGATGGGTTTGTCAGGATCGTTCTCATATGTTCGAGCACCGAGTCAAGCTCGGTTGCCATGTCCTGCCAGCTGTCTCGCCTGGTCACCAGGTTGTCTTGGTTCTCGTCGGTGCTCCAGCCGCTCATTTCTCGCAATTGCTGCATGGTTCGCCGCATCACATGGATGAGGGCCTCGTTCTCTTCGCTAAGATTCTGGGCTAGTCTCGCCAAGAATGTGTTTGTTTCGGCTCGTACGTCGTAGTCGTCCGACACTGTGGCCCCTACTCGCACGGGGGAGCTCTTCTCTGAGCCGATATCCGCGGTCACGGTAATCGACATGATGGCCGAGTTGCCCCGGGATCCGCGTGCACGTCCAGCTTCGCCAAGCTGCTTCTTGAGAGTGTCGATTTGGCGGTCACGCCGCCTCACGTCGGTAGCACACGTAGCGCGCGTTTGTGCTACCAATGACTTTGTGCGGGTGACCTCATCTTTGAGGGTGCGAATTGAAGCCTCAGCGGACTTCATCTGTGTCTTCAGAGACGCCTCAGCGGCCTCCGCAATGTCGAGCTTGCGCTTGGCTTCGGCATGTTTTTCAACCAGTCGTGTATAGTCGTTTGTGTTTTTGAGGTTCTCGGCCCGCAGGCCACGCATTGTTGCTGAGAGGGATTCCCGATGTTCGGCATCGCGCTGCTCAACTGTTAGTCGGTGTACAATGGCAAAAAAAAAGCAAAAATAAAAACGGCTCGGTAGACTTACATCTCGGCGGAGGATCAAATCATTGAGCACGCTGACGATGCGCACCATAACTTCGGCGGTGTTGCCATCCTCCAGGGCTGGGGTGATGAAATCAATACTCTGGCCATCGCGGAGCAGGCCTCTGGATAGGAGCTGGTTGTTGATGTACAGCGAAGCCGTACGCAGGTTTTCGGTGTCAATCATGGTGAAGTATAGAGAGGGAGTCTAACAAGAGCACCGATACTCATGTCATTGAGACCCAAGAACAGACAGGCTGATGAGGATTCTGGAAAAATCCAACTGGCGGAGCGGTGCGGAAGCGCATATAGATGCCGGAGTTTGCGACTTTGTTTGGGTTGGTTGCTATGTGGGGGAAGTAAACAATACGACATGGGGGGGAGATGACTAAGGAGGAGTAGCCAGTCCTGGTTCCTCGACGGTCAGCGTCCTTTCATCACACACAGGCACAGGCAGGCACAGGCACAGGCGGGTACGGACTAGTGCGTAGCGCGTGCGCACCGCCCTGGCTCGACATGGGCGAAACCAGGGCCAACGCGGGCGGTCGGGACGCATGGACAAGACATGTTGCGACAGCTGGCAATGCAGCATCATCCGATGCTTCCCCTCAGCCTGCAGAACCACATGGCTAAACGAGAAGAAGCAATGGGTGGCCAACTTTGGGGCCGTCGCCCAGGCCGACCAACTTCTCCGCAAACCCCTCGTTTTTTGGGCTGCAAAGGACCGTTCCTTGGGTCCGTCGCCGTGGTCGCAACCGTCGCTATGGTCCAAGCTCTGCAGCAACACTTGATGCCGTCGTGTGCCTGGCCTGTGTATACAAAATGTGCACGCATGCGTGGTTGTGTTGTACAAGTGTATAGTTGTGCGCTCCGCCTAGGTTTATGTCACGGAGCCAATGTTACCCAAGACCACGGAACCCCCGTTGAATATCTCGGCAGCCCAACCTATTCCACCCAAGATGGAGTCTAATATTTGGTTGGGTTAATTAAATAACCTGAAATCAACGCCAGAGCTCTGTTCACCGGAACCCTCATCCGCCGCCCAACCAACCATGTCGTAAAGCATCGCCTCGGGCCGCAAAGACAGAGAGAGAAAAAGACCCTTCCCCACTAGGTTTTTCTTTTAAGGCTCCGTATTCTTACGAATCCTATGGTACCTGTGCGTGTGCCGAGATAATGCAAAGAAAATCATGTCCCAGAGGCAGGGAACAGGCCTGTCAACAAGGCCGTGCAATCCGACAAGTCAGGAACAAAATTTCTTCATTTAGCCCTCAAAAACGCGAGTCATCGCGGATGCGTGGTCCTGGATTGGGCGGGGTTCTCCGTACATTTCGCCTCGCTACCGGATGCCTGGGTCTCCTCGACACGGAAAAAAAATAAATTTGCAACAACATGATGCGCTCCGCAAACTTGCAACCAACTTCGCGACGCTAGCGCTAAAATTTTGGTGTTTTCTCTTCCCGCAACAATATACCTACTACAGGCACAGCACTTATCGGATTGCCAGAACAGGCTAAAATACATATATATTCAGGAATACCTCGTGGGTGGCCTGGATTACCCCGGTAAACCACGGAATCGCCTAAGCCACGCGGGCAGGCGCCTTCTCCCGAAGGCCCCGACCATCCCGTATCTTCATCTATGCGGGAAGTGCTGGCGTATGTGCGTGGTCCACACCACCGGTTGGGGCGACAGCTGTCATCTCCTTCAGCTTCATCAGCTAGATCCATCTCGTCGATCAGCGCCCCGCCCGCGGACCCTGATCCTGTGCTTAAGGGTCTTCATGAATGATGAGGCGACAACACGGACGCCGGATCCTTCACATGAACGGACCGTAGCACCTGGTTTTAATAGACGCCGAGAGGCCTGCTCCTTGCATACTCCAAAAATCTATCCCCACTGTCAGCGTACATCCTCGCATACGGCCCCGGAGCATGAATTTGAGAAGTCAAAAAAAGTATTTTCAGACAAGATTGAGAAGATTGTGGTAACGCGGTTGTTTTCGGCACCCAACCGGGCAACACCCAAGAAAACTTGGGCCTCCCATTGTGCTTCGATGGCCCCGCGACGTCATCCTGGAAGAGGCGAAAAGGAAAATGAACAAGCACAGCCGTAACTTACCGCAGTATTTGCTTTTCGTTCAGGAATTACTTCATGTTTCCGGCCGAAATTTCCCCCGCTTCTCGCGCATTGCATTGACCTTTCGCCTGTCCTCCTCAAAACTTCTGAGCAGAGCGGCTTGCTCCGCCTTCCGCCTCTCTCGGAGTTGGAACCGGTAGAAGTCCTTCATCTCCGATTTCTTCTTTGCATCCTTCTCCGTCATCCTGCGCTTGGCCTCCTCGGCCTCGTTTCGGCTGGCCGGTGCTGTTCGCCCGCCTCGGACCACAGTAACGAAGCCGTCGTCATCAGGCTCATTGCGGAGACGCTTGGCAAGCTCCGCGGCCTCCTTCTCCTTGCGATTGAACGCATTGAAGAAAGCATGGACAGCCTTCTGGGTTGCTTCCTTGTCAATCCTGGAGAGCTGCAAGTGTGATGCAATCCATGACGACCCCAGAGAGGGGATCTCGTCGGCCAGGTTACTGCCCCACGAGGGATATTTTTTGGTCTTGTGAACCTTGGCTATAGCCTTGAGCACCAGCTGCACGCTCTTCTCGTCAGCCAGTAACACGACAGCTGTGCTGCTGCTCCTCTGCAGGTGCCGGGGCCAGATCTGGGGCAATTGCGACGCCTCCTCCTCACGCTCTCGCTCCTCGGCCTCCACATCTCCGCGCTTCCTCTTGCGTGCGAATCCCGTGAGTTTTGTGGCTTGCGCAGGGTCAATCGCAAGCGAGGTTTTGATCTCATCCTCAAACGTGATGGTTTCAAACCGCCCAGCACCGACCAGCTCGGCGAAGACGGCGCGGAAGTGAGGCTCAGTGCTGTCTGCTGGGATGTTCTTCAGGAACAAGCTTCGGGAGTCGTTGGCGGTCGGGATCTTGGGCGCGTTTCGTCGCACGCGAACTTCGTGGATGGCTGAAGATGGGTAGGAGGGCGTCCCGGGGATCTTGATGGGGAGCACCTCAAACTTGTCGCCGGCATCGTCCAAGGGCGCCATGGTCGCGTGTTGGTGGTTTTCTGGTAGACCAAAGTAACCTTGCGGTCGTCGTTGGTTGATGGGATGTGGTTTGTCTTCTTGAAGAAATTCAAACTTCGTCGCCCGATAAGAAAAAAAAGTACGTTCAGGTTTGCCCCACATTCTCTGATGTCACAGTCATATCAGTACTGTACCAACACTGTGTAGCCATGTTGATGTTGAGAGTTCCAAGCCAGAGCCCCTGCAGACGGTGTTTCTGCATCTTCAAATTATTTTCCTCAAAGCATGAAACTCTCCATCGCAATTACTTTGCAAATCTTCATTACACCTCTCTAACACACTTCAAAACATGTGAATTGGCTCTCGACCCGCATCAAGGAACAAGGTATTTTGCCCATCACGGCGCATTGAACCGACTTTACCGACGTGCTAGTGCTCCTCATAAGTGGCTCTGTACTTGTGTGATCAACCATGGCTATCAATTCCCGTGTATTAGCCATCCTAGCTCCACTGTTCCAAGTTTCCTTAAAACGAATCAGACTCAATTGCATCACATTTAACCTTCTCCGTCTGCTGGTCGATGCTCTGCCCAAGCGGTTCGTCATGGCCAGTTTGTCTTTGAGCCAGGTTTCAGAAATCGCTTTCCAGTTAATTTGCAATTTATCGCACGTGGGGTGAGTCCTTGGTTGACGCTAGCGAGCCACGATGTTGTCTGGGGAAATGGCACTGGTCGTGGAGTCTTCCTGCAGCTCAAAGTAAACTTGGCCCGAGGTGATAAAGAGCCCTTATGGTATCTCATCACTTTCGTCTGCACTTGACACTCTAGCTGAACAATGAGACACACATCCATGATACTACCTTCCCCGTATACTTACAATGACATCCCTCGACCACCAATCCGCGGCGAGATCGTCAACGACATCGACGACGGTGTCGACGACGCCATCAGCGGGAGCATCAGTCAAGCGCTTCATCTTTGGATATGGTCAGAACAACGCAGATGAGAGCAGTTACTGGTTCCTGGAATGGAGATCATCCAAATTCTTCATTATAACCACCGTCATGATGGGCATCTATGTTGACATCTTTCTCTACGGCAGCACTGTCGTTGTCCTCCCCTTTGTGCTCGAGGATCAAGCCGGCGTCCCGCATGAGGAAATTGCCAAATGGACCGGGTACTCTATGCTTTGCTACAGTATTGCATCCTTTGTTAGTAGCCCGATCGCGGGCTTCCTTGCCGACAAAGCACCAAACCGTCGGGAACCGCTCATGGTCGGGTTGTTATTCCTACTAGCAGGTTGCATTTGTCTCTGGGCGGCAAAGTCTGTTGCAGTTTTGTTATTCGGACGTGTTCTGCAAGGCGTCAGTGCTGGCTTTGTTTGGAGCATCGGCCTGGCCCTTATTGCAGACACTGTCGGGGATGATGAGATTGGCAAAGTGCTGGCCTATGCCGACATTTCTCTCTGTTTTGGCATAGCCTCAGCTCCTCCCATTTCAGGGTCAATCCTGAACTCGGCAAACAAGGATGCCGTCTATGGTCTGATTATGGGTTTGATCATTGTTGACGTGTTTATGCGACTCGTCCTCGTCGAGAAAAAAACGGTTCAGAAGATAAGAGCGGCAAATGCACAGACTCCACCAGGCGACGTGGCTTCGGATCCGGTGTTGGATGAGAAGGAAGGGAAGTGTGGTTACTTGGAATACATATCCATTCTTTTGAAATCTTGGAGGATATTCGGTGCTCTATGTGGAACCTGGGCATCTGCCCACGTCTTGTAAGTGCTATTTTTCTGCCGCTCCCTCTTCTCTAACCAGCAGCAGGATCTCCATCGATGTTGTGGTTCCCGTGTATTGCGAAGAAAGATATGGCTGGGGTCCGCTGAAGGTGGGCATGTTGCTCTTGACCTTCTATGGGCCATCCCTGCTGTGCATCCTTACGGGACATCTTGCAGACAAACACGATGGTCGATGGCTAGCGATTGGGGGGTTTCTGGGGTGCATACCCAGTTTCCTGGGCTTGACAACAGTCGAGAAGCTTTCCGATTCGTATTCCCAGCTGATCATGTGGATCCTTATGCCTTGCGCCGGCATCTCCTTGTCTTTTGCCAACACCCCGGTCATGGCAGAAATTGTTTATGCGCTGAGGGACAAGCAGGAGAGATATCCGTCTTTGAAGCGCAATTCGGGCGGCTACGGGATGGCGTATGGCATGTTCATGACCATCTTTTCGTTGGGGGCAGGGACTGCGAGCGCAGCATCCCCCCCTCTGCTCGAGATGAAGGACAACGGATGGAGTGCGGTCATGTATTCAATGGCGGCGTGTTGTTTTCTCGCTTCCATCCCTATTGCAATATTTGCAGGCAGAAAGACCCCCGGTGGCCGATTGGGCATGCGAAAACCATCTCACGTGGAGGAGTCTGTTGTGGAGGAGGCGGCTTAAGTCAAGGGTCTTTGGCTCCTGGATCTCAGATCGTGTCCGGGTCAGCTCAAGCTATCGATGATTAATTACAAATCTCCTGCAGGTTTCCCCGCAGCAGATCTTCTTTTTAGTCATTTATCTGTTACAGGCTCTCGACAAGCTTGATGCAGCATTTACATAACCAAACAATGACCACCGCCCAAACTAGCGTGTTTCCCAAATATTCGTTGGCTTGCTCTCTCTCTCATGGCCCCGCTGCTTTTTGAAATTTGGAATATGGCCAACCAAAGCGGGAAAGTGGTAATCAGCAGCCGACTACTGCAGACTTAGACGCCCTCCTATCAGCGTCGACAGATAGTCCGGGATTGTGAGGCAGAAAATTAGGCAAATACTTAGGGCAGTTTACATGATTATTTATCCAAATGCCTGACTTGCTCATCTCTCATCTCTCTTTCCTCTTGTTTGTTTTCTCACCAAGCGCGCCCGTCCCTTGCAGCATGGCCATATCTGACATCACCAAGCTAAGCCGCCCTTTTGGGGTGGACAAATTACTCGAGATTCGGACTTCTAGGATGAAAAGAATGGCTGGGATTGATGTCATGTCGGGCATTGACAAAACTATCTGCAGCGGCCCCATGAAGCTCACCAAGCTGGGATTGGAGGGAGACGAACACGACCCTACTTTCCATGGCGGACCCGACAAGGCAATCCTGGGGTGTAAGTGACAACTGGCATTGCGAAACGGGGATGTGAATGTTGACAAGCAAAGATTGCGCATCCCATTACTCCGACTGGAAAGCATCTTATCCGGACCGGGTAGACAGATTTGTCCCAGGGGGGTTTGGCGAGAACTTTGTCACTGCCTCCATGAACGAGCGTAACGTATGCATTGGCGACATTATCGCTGTGGGACCCGAGGTTATCCTGCAAGTGTCTCTTCCCCGCCAGCCATGTTTCAAACTCAACCACCGCTTCTCCCTCAAGAACTTTGCACCAGAGACGTACAAGACCAGCCGCACAGGCTGGTACTACCGCGTGATCCGGGAGGGCACTGTCAATGTAGGCGATGAGATCAGGCTCGTCGAGCGCAAGTGGCCCAAGTGGACGATCGAGCGTGTCCAGGAGTATCTCCACCGTGATATCACCAACCTTGCCATGAACGAGGAGCTCGCGGAGGTGGAAGCCCTTGGCGAGGAGAGCCGCGGCCAGTTTAGAAACAGAGTCGCCAAGGCGCGCCGGAAGAGCCGCAAAGAAGGAGCTGCATGGAGGGGCTTTGAGATCGTCAGCCGCAAGGTAGAGACGCCAAGGATCATCTCCTTGCAGTTTCGGGCTGTGAAGCAAGACCCGGAGGCGGAGCAGTTCCCCCTAGGTTCGCACGTGCGGCTCAAGCTCCCGAATGGGCTAATCAGGTCTTACTCGGTGGTCTCCAGGGCGTCGAGCGGGAGCAAAGAGGATGCGGGCAACGCGTTCGAGCTTGGCGTTGCTCTGGATGAGCGCAGCCGCGGAGGCTCTCGGTACCTGCACGAAGCCAAGGTTGGTGACACGGTGCAGGTGGGCAAAATCACGTCAGATGTAGTTGCAGCCTCAGCTGCAAGCATGCACGTATTCATCGCCGGCGGCGTCGGAATCACGGCATTCCTTGCCATGATCCAAGCAATGGATTCCATCAACTGGGCGTTTCATCTTCACTACGCAGTGCGCTCGGTGGAGGAAGTGCCCTTCAAGGACCGGCTGGAGCCGCTGAGGAGATGCATTACCATCTATGACAAATCCAAGGGCGAGAGAATGGATATTGGTGAAATTGTCAAGAAGCTCACCTGGAACAGCCATCTGTATGTCTGCGGCCCTGGCAGGATGATGGGGGCCGCTAAAGAGGCCGTTGAACTGAACTGTATCCCTCCTTCCGAAGTCCACTTTGAGGCGTTTACGGCTGACGTCTCGGGCGACCCATTTGAGGCTCAAGTGGCTAACAAAGGCAACAAGGTCATCAAGGTGGCAGAAGATGAAAGTCTTCTTGAAGCGCTTCGGCGAGAGTTCGGCGACGTGGCTTCGAGCTGTGAAGTGGGCAATTGCGGAACCTGCAAGGTGACTCTCGAAAATGGTTCTGTCGACCACAGAGGCGTTGCACTATTGCCCGACGAGAAGCGAAGCACGATGCTCTCCTGCGTAAGCCGGGGAATTGGCCGCATAAAAATTTCGATATAACCAGTTAGCTTTTTACCGTTTGATGATTCACATATCGACTGGGTCATGGGATGATAGGGATCGCGTGCGTGCTGGATGAGCCACTAATCCCACGTTGCGAAGCTTGCATGGGTTGTGAATGCATAAAACTGTGTTGGCATAAATTCATTTCAATTCCTCACACGTGCCGGACGTGAGACTACCTAAGGTATCTATTCCTTATCTTTGAGGCCTTCGCTCGTTCGGTTGTAGTACATAGTAGCGGGGGAGGGGGAGTGAGTCTGCAATTGAAAAGTCATGATGAGCACGAGACCCGACGGCTTATTAGCGTAGTTTTGGCCCCCAGATTCCAGTACGACATGGGTGCGGCTCAAAAACCGAGTTGGTGGAGGAGACTCAAATCTGCAGCTGGCAGCCTCGTGAGTCGAGTTTAGTCCATGCATCGTACACCGGTCCATATACAGGGTTGATGCCACAAAATGGTTAGCTGATTTCCTGCCAAAAGACAAGACCAGAGCATATCCTTAACATTGAATCACTGCAAGGAAAAAGTGCTAAGATTGCCCCACAATAAGAGGCTCTGCTTTACCACAGCGTCTGATCCTAGTCCGAGACGAGAGCTCGAGAACTAATAAAAAAAAAAAGCAGAGCGGAGGGGAGGGAGGAGGGGGAAAGGAGCTGGATTTTCTCGAACAGCATAGAGCATTGGGTCGACTTGATGGAGCTGAATCATTCCATTCATTTCATCAATTGCAGAGCATCTTAGATTTTGAGTAGGTTCCTCGTTCGTGAATCAAAAAGTGAGACGACTGATGACCACTCATTCCAAACAAAGGATGAAGAATTATTGTGAAACACAGCAATAAACAAAGAACCCCAGGGTTCGGCGGAGCTGCCCACCTTGAGAGATTCCCTAGTTTGGAGACATTGGTGACCTGAGGCTCTGCGAGCTTAAATTTATAACTTGCAGCCTTCCCTTCCGTTTCGAGCTGGGATTCTTGCTTGCCCTAGACATACAATCTATCACATGCCTTCTCTGCGGTATAGGGTTCGCGCGCGGCCTCCCCACCGCACAGCGTATTATCAAGATCAATGACCATGAGCCTCGTACGGCTTCCGATGGAGATTGTATCTCTGATCACGGAGCTACTCGATGTACAAGATATCTTCAGTCTGGGGAGCAGCTGTCGCCCATTAAGCTACCTCATCCGCAGCGATTCCATGTGTCGCCTGGTGCTCCAAGTTCGTATTATACAGGGGGCCCCCCCCCCCCCCCCCTGCACTCTGACCCCTGACCCTTTCCAGCGGTGAAAGCTGACCCCAATTTCTCAGAAAAAGGCTGGGTTTTCGGCTGAAGCCATAGAAGCCGATGCGTCATGCGCTTATGCAAAGGGTCTCAGACGTATTGCCAAAAGAAGAAACGCTGTTTGTCAAGGAGAGCCATTCTCGGTGGCTATCGTGGCTATTGCTGAGCACTTCGTATATACCAACGGTACATTATGCTACACTGTTGGCAACAACCAGCTGCGTATTCTTGACGTGCACCGCTCAGCAACAGATGAGCTCGTAATCCAAACACCAAAGCTGCTCAAGCTCGCCTTCTCCGAATTCAATCCCAATCAGCCATACTCGTTCCGCCCCCTTCACTGCTCGCACAAGATTCTCTCATGCCTGTACAGCTACAAAGGCCGCCAGGGATGCACCATCAACCAGCTGGTTGTTATTGGCTTGAAAAGCTTCGAAATCATTGCGGTAAAGACGCTGGCCTCATCAAAGTTATTCATAAGAAACAATGAAAATTACTTGGTATGCGGGACAAATTTGGCGACAGGTTTGGATGGTTTCAAGCGGTGGACACTCCGAAGTTTGGATTTGAACAAGTTCAGATGGGCAGAAGCGGAAACTGTTCTCTGGAACTTTGCTGGGCATGACATCAATGTTGACGTCTGTTTCGAGATATTCGACGACTACCTTTACTGCCTCTCCAACAAGACCCGATTCCACCCAGAGCATGGGAAGTGGAATTCCTTTTACAACGTCATGCGCTTCCCTCTAAGCGAGATCACCAGGGGCGCATCTCTCTCACCGCCTATGCAGAACCTCTGGAGGCGGCACGCTGCAGAAGGCCCCGTCGACGACCGCTGGAATTCGCTCCATCTCACTAGAGACGAGAGCTCGGGAAAGTTTTTCATCTTCGAGTCGAGGCGAGAGTGCCTGGTTGATAATGCGCAGAGCCAGCGAACCTGTTACAAAAAGGAGCTAAGCTTCCATCGCAGCGACCATGGCTCCGAGCCGACACAGCCACTGTATGATGCGAGGGATGCGTTCCTAAACGACCAGTCATATTCGGACGACAGCGAAGACGAAGAGGATGGGAATCCCGATGCATGGGATAGTGAGACACACAGAGAGACACGGCTCTCCGAAAACGTCCACGTCGGCGACAGCGGGACCGTGTACTCGATCCACGAGTGTTTCATCTGGTCTTACAACCCGTCCTGTGACACCTTTGTCGATCTCGTTAACCATCATGGGAACGTTCGAATCCGAGTCCGACCGAAGCAGACAGAAAATAATGCCATCAGACAAGGCCAATCGCCGTTGAGCCATGGCGAGCCGGAGGCCAACTACCTGCACCACGCGGCCAATTTGTGGCCACCAGAACCCGTACTACCCTCCCTTGACACAACACTTGCACCTCAAAAGCCCTTCAAGGATGTGGAGTGGTTCATGGACGAGCGATCCCTTGTTTATGCACCCGGTCTCCCTGTGCGAGGACGCTACAGGCCGTTGGTGTTGATATCTTTTGACCCTGCCATCCATCTGCCAGGCTACCCGAGGAAAACTGTTCCCAGCATCTCAGCCCCAAGCACTTTGAGAATGTTACCACCCTATGGGTGCCATCTTAAAGGTGGTTACCAGGACAATCCCTTGGGCAACCAGTTGTCTGGCAGCGTTTCATCAGTCATGAACCCAACGGAACATGATTCGGCCACAGAAAACGAGGCCAGCAGCACTCTACGGTTAATCCCGCGCGACAAATGGGCACAGCACCACCGAGCTCTTTACATCACGCTTCCCAAGACCGAGGAATCACCGTGCGGTTTCGAGTTTTCTCTTCCCTCTTCTCAATGAGTTTTGCAACTTTTGGGGTGGAAAAGCCTGCGCGCGCGCGGGCACACACACACACACCCGCTCACTCACACTTGTGCTGCCAGCTCCATTTTGAGGCCCTGTGAGCACGCGGAATGGTGTTAGTCAAGTTCGACCAAGACTCCCGGCCGCCACCGTGCTTGTGCAGCATCTTGCGAAAACCGCGGAAGCACGGAGGAGGGGCCGGACGACGATGAGGTGGCAAGGCAACCGGAATTTCTTTTTTTTTAGTAAACATGTAAATATGAGGGAAATGCCTAAAAAAACGGTACATGTAAATGGTGGCCTTATCTGGTTACGTGCGGGGAAACATGCACGCTTTCAAATCAAGGTGTAAGGCCTCGCGGTAGTTTGCTACGGGCTTCGAACCTGCTTGACGGGAGCCTCACGCTAACCCATCTTGGGCGTTGCCTTCATTTTTCTTGCGCTGGGGGGGCTCTCTCTTTTTTTGTCTCTCTCTCTTTAGGACCTCAAGCGTTAGCCTCATGTTCAAACTGGGAAACCTGTGCGAAGAGCTCTCATGAAAGCGGACGCATGTCATACGCTGCGCTACTGCAGCTGATGCCGAGTCAGACAACTCCCACATAAGACCATCATCAACATCAAAGTCCACAAGAAAGAAAGAGAAAAAAAAAGTGAGGCAATCGAGCCGCGTGGAAGATTGCCCACCCTGGCTCGTGTCGTATTCAGACAGCTCAGCGTACATTTGCACTTTTGAGCGGGGAAAATGTTGCAGTTTCATGATGCACGGCAGGACGAGAATGGGTTAGAGCTTGGCGTATGAATATAAATTTGATAGCTGGCATATGAATCCTCTACCTTCACCCTACTCTTACTTACACGCCGTGATACATGCACCACGAGGGGTGAGGCCCTATACAACCCACCAGTTTCCAATCAAGCCTTGGTATTGTATTCTTCAGATAGCCTGCCACAACGCCAGATGCCCTACTCCGACCATAATGGCCTGTCCCCGGTAATGATGCTCAATTCCACCCACTTCGCCATGCCCCTGCGGTCTTGATCGTCTCTCTTCTGTGTGCCTCATCCTTTTTTTGTGTATCGAGTTCAACGGTGCAGCTCCTTGTGTGCATCAACATTCTAACCTGGGTACGTTTGAACGAGTCGTTTGCCGGGCGTGGCGCGATCGAGATGACGTTTCGCTAGCCGGGTACGGTATTGTTGGGTACCAAAATTCTCCTCTTCAACCGAGTTGCACATAGTTTCCTACATATATTGGTCAGTTTTGCAGGTTTCGGTATCATCCTGCTATCCGTCTCACGCACCTGGAAATTGGCCTTGTTTGCCGTTCAGCTTTCCTGTCCACCACTCGTTCGCATTGTCTGTTCGCTTCACAATCTCAATTAAATCACCAGCAGAGAAGCTCAGGTCGCCCTCAGCCTGAGCTGAAAAGTCGTACAGGGCCGTGACAGTTTCGGCAGCTGGTGCGGCCAGGCGACCCGGCTTAGGCTTGGGCTTTGGAGGAGGAGGCTTCGACTTGCCAGCGGCAATGGCAGCAAGACCAGCTTTAGCTCCAGTAGGAGGTGAGTACGGGGGTGGAGGGCTAGGTTCAGCAGCTGCGGGGTGAGCCTGGTATGCTGCAGTCTTCAGGCTGGGGCTCGGGTGGGTGGTGGATGGCGAGTAGCTGGGTTTATGATCCTCGCCTTGGGTGAGCAAAGCCGGAGGCTTGGATCCCTCCAATGCGGGACGTGCCTGGTACTTGGGTGGTCTGCGTTGGCCCGTCGTCTTGAAGCGGACGATTGATAAAGCTTCTGCTTGCTCCTGGATGTCACCACGCTTTTGATGGAATGCCTCTTCAATATCTAAAGTGAGATCAAAATATCCAATATCACATTGCTGCATTCTCTCGTGCAATGTATAGAAGATGTTGAGCTGCATATAGTAGAAAGACTGGAAGAGAGGTTGGATGAACTGGCGCTCAAGCTCAAACAACTTGGGAAGCTCGTCCTTGAGAAGATCGTTGAAGTAGTTAAAGTCCTGTGTGGATTGCTCAAGGTCACCTTCAAGCTTCCACATGGCCTTCTCGTCCTTGGCGGTGCGGTCCTTTTTATCTTGTAGCTTCTTCAGACTGTTGCGGTGACGATCATAGTCGAGCCTCTTGTGTTCGCGCTTGAGAGCGGTTTTGCGTATCACCTTGATGACGTCGAGAAGTTCAGTGGCGGGACGGATAACTCGGGTCTCAATCATATCCAGCTCTGGGGACAATGTTTCTTGCAGATCCTTTACAACAGCTTCGTACTCCTCGCAGGCTTGGATACCTTCGGGGTTACCCTCGACAATGGCAGAGTTTGGGTCAGATGCGCGACCAGAGATGGGCTTATAGATTTCTGTCATAGCCTGGCTAAACTCGATCTGGTGATTGAGCATGCCATTGATGGCCTCGAAATACTTTTTTGATTCATCATGGAGCTTCTTTGTCTCGGTTTCGAGTTCCTGGAAACGGCGCTCGGCATCGATATAGACGGCATCTTTGGTGTGTTCGCCAATGTTGAATTTCGACTTGAGCTGTTGCGGCGCCTGGCAGGAAACAAATGATATCAGTATTCGCGTTCACAAGAGTCCCAGGCAGCTCATCGGCAGCCGCAGAAGCATCGCAGAGGAAGCTTTGCGCGCCTAGCGTGCGCATCATGTCTGCCTCCACCGCACACCCGCCAAGATGAGGGGCACACGGCTTACCCGGATGACGCTTTTCTGAAAGCCTTTGAAACTCATGGTGGGAGACAGAAAAGAAAAAATCGGAGAGGGGGGAGGGGCGCGCTGGGCTGTGCGCGATGAGGGCGGCGAGCGGTTCGATTGCACAGCGGAGAGGGGGGCGTGAGGACAATCGTCGAGAATATCAAAGTCGCGAGGCCGCCGGGTTGAGAGGGCATCAACTCTAATTAACTAAGGCATGTGTCGGCCGGTGACGACTTGGAAGTGGCTGTGCCAGCGAGTGCCCTCCCCATCAGCCCAGCAGCAGCGCCTAAATAGAAGAGTGGGCGGGGCACAGGAGCGGGAATTTCGTGGCGCAGGTGTCCCTGGCCCTGGCTTTTTCGTACTCGAGGGCCGTGGACCGGCTTCGACGGCTTCGATGGGCGCCAGCCAAGAGCCCAAAGGCCCTAAGCAGCAGACACGCTGCGTCACCACTGACAGGGACAGACCTGACCCGTGCCACAGCCAGACATAGCCCACCACACCAAGGCTACGGGCGCTGAGAGGCACCAGGGAAAATGTCTGCGTCAGTGACGTCTGCGGCGAGGCCTGGGATTCGCTGTCAGGGTCGCTGGGCCAGGAAGATCCAGGACGAACGGTACGTACCGCACCGTGCCGCCAGAGAACAGAGACGTCGCACTGAATCGCGATCACTGCTGCAGGGAATACTGATCCGGTGGGGAGTCCGAGGTAATCTCACTCCCGTCGTTGCCGCACGCTCCTGGGCGCAAGGAACATAGCTGCTGCGGGAAGGGTTCTTAAGCGTGTTCTCAGCAGGAACGTCAAATAAAGCCAGCAGACCTCCCCGAAGTTGAGCTCATGCGGCATTAGATCCGAGAGATGACAATTCGCCGCTCCGTCATTGATTGATTGATTCATTGCCCGCATCCCACCTCCCTGACAAGCCAGAGTTTGTATAGATCCATCCCACTCACTATTACGTAGTAGCAAGAGGGGAACTAAAATGAGGAACAAAGGGTCCAGAAAAAATTTGCTTGAGAAAAAAAAACAAAAATCGGTTCACTAGAACCTCACTCTTTTCAATATCTTCACTTCATCTGCTGTACATGCTGTATCTCGCTGAATTGGATCAAATAACCGGCCGTCGGCCTTCGATTCGTGTCTTTCTTCCCCCAGGATCGCCCCCTCGTTCACTTACAGTTGCCCCATATGCCGGTCCCGGCCTTTCCTAGCCAATGGGAGCGCCGGATTTCTCGGCTTATCACCGAGTCCGAGCCGACGGTGAGTGAATGACAAATTCTCGACATCTAGCTCAACCACGGATAAAACTTTCTCTTTTCCCCTCTACGCTGCCTTCTCCATGCAACCGTCAGCTCCAACACAACCATGGCCAGCACCATTGCATCGCATGCCTTAAGGACGGCTGGCCGTCTGGGCTCCAGTTCTAGCTCGCGCGTCGCTGCTGCTCCCTTGCGAAGCCTTACTCGTGTCGCCCTTGTCTCCGGCCGTCAGCATGGACAGGCCCGCCGTGGGTATGTGTCGGAGTCCAAGCAGGACAACGCAAAGGTCGAGACAGCCATCAAGCTCGACAAAAGCGACTTCATCGACCTACCACAACCTTCCGCTGATGTTCCCAGCAATGCGAAGGTCAGCCCCATGGCTGGTGAGTGATATCCTCTGCATTGAGCTCCGGGCCAATTGGCCGAAGTCACTTTTTCTTGTTAGAGCTCCCCGCCCAGCTAACTAACCGGAAACAGAGGTGTTGAAACAGGCAGCTGTCATGGAGGAAGGTCAACGACCAATCTATCTTGACATGCAAGCTACTACACCTGTTGATCCCCGAGTCCTCGATGCTATGATGCCTTTCTACACTGGCGTCTACGGCAACCCCCATTCCCGAACACATGCATACGGTTGGGAGAGCGAAAAGGCCGTTGAGGAAGCTCGTGAGCATATTGCCGCCCTCATCGGCGCCGACCCCAAAGAAATCATCTTCACCAGCGGCGCCACCGAGAGTAACAATATGAGCATCAAGGGTGTCGCTCGCTTCTTTGGCCGCTCCGGCAAGAAGAATCACATCATCACCACGCAGACCGAGCACAAATGCGTGTTAGATAGCTGTCGCCATCTTCAGGACGAAGGCTTCGAGATTACGTACCTACCCGTCCAGAACAACGGTCTCATCAAAATGGAGGATCTGGAGGCCGCCATTCGCCCCGAGACCGCCCTGGTCAGTGTCATGGCTGTCAACAACGAGATTGGTGTCATCCAGCCCATTGAAGAGATTGGCAAGCTATGCCGCAAGAAGAAGATTTTCTTCCACACAGATGCGGCCCAGGCTGTCGGCAAGATTCCCCTCGACGTCAATGCCATGAACATCGATTTGATGTCTATTTCCTCACACAAGATTTACGGCCCCAAGGGTATTGGCGCCTGCTACGTGCGACGACGTCCTCGTGTCAGACTCGATCCTCTCATCACTGGTGGTGGTCAGGAGCGAGGTCTCAGAAGCGGCACCCTTGCGCCTCCGCTTGTGGCCGGTTTCGGCGAAGCTTGCCGCATCGCCAAGGAGGAGATGAAGGTATGTGTAAACAATTTTCTTGCTTTTTGTTCTTCCCGTCCCTATATGATGAGTTGCTCTACACATGCATGGCTTTCTGAATGGCCCGTGACAAGGCCGGCCGTGTTGATCGAAGCTACATGTCTGATTTGGTTTTTTTTTTACCGCCAATTTGATATTGTTCAACATGTCTAGCCACGACACTGACAGTATCTCAGTATGACACAAAGCGCATCAAGTCTCTTTCGGATCGTTTACTCAACGGACTTCTCGCTATGGAGCACACCACCCAGAATGGCGACCCAAACTCCTTCTACCCCGGCTGCGTGAACGTCTCGTTCGCCTACGTTGAGGGAGAATCTCTTCTGATGGCTCTCAAGGACATTGCGCTCTCGTCAGGCAGTGCCTGCACCTCTGCTTCTCTCGAGCCTAGCTACGTCCTCCGTGCTCTCGGAAATAGCGACGAGAGCGCCCACAGCAGTATCCGATTCGGTATTGGTCGTTTCACTACCGATGCCGAGATCGACTATGTCCTGAAGGCTGTAGAGGAACGCGTTACCTTCCTGCGAGAACTCAGCCCTCTTTGGGAGCTTGTCCAGGAGGGCATCGACCTCAACACGATCCAGTGGAGTCAGCACTGAGTGGCTTGCTCGAATTTTCTGCGATCAGGCATCCCATATTGATCTTTAGGAGTCTGACATGAAGAAATGTCAGTGGAGGATGACCGACTGAGGGGGCTGCCCAGTCGCGTTTGTATAGCAATGTAATATCAAGATACCTCTTTCTCTTTGGCTGTGCGCGGATGATGGGGAGTAACGGGCAAATGATGAAATTCCAAATATTTGGGTATACGGGCTCAGTTCGGGGCAAAAAAGGATCTTTCTTTTCCGAATCTACGAAGCAGCACTTGGACTCTGTTCGACGAGAGTCTGACTAGTGTCCACAATGGACAAGAACATACAGAATGAGACATGACCATTCACTGTACCACGCTATGACCACGTTTCTGCATACTGCATGGCGTCAGTGCCTGCTCAGCAAAAGCCTCCTGCATTGGCGTTGCTTGTCAACCTGATGATCACGAACCAATGTGTCACAAAAAACCCATGTAGCCCCAGGCCCTGATAAACGCCATGCCAGTGTGTCAAGTATCGGAGTTTGGCGCCTTTAATTGCAGGTATTGAAAATCAATACCGGGGTTTCCTCATGTGAACGAGGGGGGGTTTGGTGGCCAAACGTGGACGTGGGTAGCCCGATGACGAAAATCCACAACTTCATGTGGACAGGACGGCCGTCACAAGCCACGGCCTTTGGATTTCATTACGTTTGCGTCCCCGTATTTAATGACGAAACAGCATGTGCGTCTCACAATTGCGTATCTCAGCACGGGGCTGGTACAAAAGATGGCGGAAGTCGTGGGTGCAGACGGAAAAGTGGTTGACGTCATTATCCAAAGCCCTCGAACGCCACAACTGCCTGCAAGGAAGTTGCATCACTTGTCCAAAGTGTTGGGTATAGTTTTCTTGAAGCGCTATGACATCATCGGGTCTTTTGCCTATCTTTGGAGATTCAGGAAACATCCACTGACCCAAAATTACTGCATGCGGTTGCCTCGTCAAGGACTTCTTAGCAACGGGTATAAAGTCACCTTATTCTCCAGCACCTACACCATCTTGTCACACTCATCACCAACACACTCTCACACTCACCTTCAACTCACTCAAACTTCTGTAATCATTAAATCGTTCAACTTGTCCATATTTGCACCGGAATTTATTCATCATGTCTGCCAACGACAACCCTTCCACTCTCAAGTCGTACGTCGACTCTGCCACTGGTGCCGTCCAGAACGCTCTCGGCAGCGTGACTGGTAACAAGGGCGACCAGCTTGAGGGCGAGACTCGCAAACAAAAGGCCGAGGCTGAGCATGAAGCCTCTCACGCCGCTGTCAAAGTTCCCGGAGGCACAATTTCAACTTCTGGTGTTGCCCGCGATGACCCCAACCGCACCCAGGGTTCTTGGAACCAAACTGTTGGTGCTGCCAAGGAGGCCGTCGGTGGATTAATTGGCAACGAGGTACATCAACCCGTTTCCTTCAAAACCAGTATCGCGACCACGATTACTAACACGTTGATAGTCTCTTAAGAACTCTGGGCGCCAGCAGAACCTCGAGGGTCAGCAGCAGGAAGCCCGTGGTCAACTCAGCGACCTTGGCTCTGGAATCGGAGACCGCCTGCAGGGCACTCTCGGTGGTGCCGTTGCCAACGTCACTGGTGACAACGAGGGGGAGGCCCACTACAAGAAGATGCATGACGAAGGAAAGACCAAGCAACGCGGTGTTGAGGCTGAACTTCAGGCGAAGGCTGAGGCGGAGAACCGGGGATAGAGGATATACAACAAGGGCTCATGAGAGCAACGATGGGACGGCGAAATGCATTATGCGAAACATGTTGATTTGATACCCTAAGAACCAAACAAAGATGATTAAAGGCCTAGCATCATTCAGATAGGTTTATTCAACCGGCTAGACATTATATTTGTTGATACTTTCACTTTTTCTTTTATGAATCCAGGACTTGACTAACCAGTCCGTGCTAGTGGGAGAAACATTAGCATGATAACTTGATCAAACTTTTTCAATTTCACGTTCCGCTCGTCTCAATCCCTCCGTTTTTCTATTTCTGTCGTTTATGGTATTCATAGTTGTTTCTCCAAGCCAGTCGGCGTCAGCTGAGATGCCCTCCTCTTAGTTTTTTTTCTGAGCCACCAAGCTGAGGCAATGGCAACAGGAAGCCCAAGCCCTAATCCTACACCCGTCCCAATAGCAACGCTTTTATCTGAAGCTTCGCTCTTCCCATCTCCCGTGGTGCCTGAGTCTGACGAGTCGTCTCCTGACAAGCCGTCGTTGCCGCTACCTAAACCCGAGCCAGAATCTTCAGCTTCCACTATCCGAAACAAACCTTCATAGGCGAGCCGTGGCTCATCCAATCCCTGGCGCACAAGTATGAGCTCATATCTGGCGCTTGGGATGAAATCCAATGGTGCTGGGACGTTTTCCCACTCAAACACAGTGCCTTGAAGGCCGGCTACAGGTGCAAATTGTCAGTTCCCACAAGTTTACCCCAACAAGTACTTTTTTTTTTTACACATGTTCCACGGGGCTTCAAGTTGGCCTACTTGCGATAGTTGTCCGGATGGAAAATATTCCACCGCTCGTCTGGTTGAAGAAACGCGCCTGCAGGCTGAGAGGGTAGTGATGCTCGGCCACGCCTCTCCAGCGCAGCCGGACCGTTTCGCCGCGGGTAAGGTGGTCGGATGCCAACCCAAGAGTCGAGTCTGCAGCTCCGGTGGCAGTGACGAGTAGGCAGAGGACGGGAACGAGGAGCAAGGCCGGAGAGCAAACCATGGCGCGCAAAGTCTTCCGGGTTTCCCAGTGAGGGAGAGGGAAAAGAGGCGTCTCCTTTTTTTTTCCACTTCCTTTTTTTGGTCGTTGCCAACTGACCAAGAAAGCAACTCGTTCCGAAACAAAGAGGCAGCAGGAGACACACACACACACTCACTCACACCAACCCAGCCCAAAACCAACACCCCAGTCCTTGACAGGCCCCCATGGTCAGCTTGTTCCTGCATCCCTCGTTTGCACTGCCAGAGTAGCCGCTTTGAGCAGACAGCCTTGCCTAAAGAAATCAGCCTGTATGTAAATCGGGCTGATGTTGCGCCGCACACCAACAAAAAGACCCCCTCTCCCCCGTCTCTTTTAGGACATGGCCTGAGCCGAGCTTTGTAGGGATGCCATACGAGCGTATCTGACTTGATTGCCGAGCCGTGGAATACGAGAAGATTTCCAGCCCAGTTCGGAGCAGCTAAGCTCCCCGGTCAAAAATGCTTCAGTACAAGCGCGCGGGACAGAAAGCGCACAACCACCATCAAGGAGCAAGGGAAACGCGATAATTGACAGCCACAGTCTTGGTCATAGATTCATTAAACGAAACAGCTCAATCGTCGAAATACACT